>OMLP01045093.1:9853-38895 GCA_900302685.1 Spondyliosoma cantharus | reverse complement strand
GGTTTCTCGATTTCAAAAAGGCACAACTCTCTTTCTCGCAATTCTCCGTATACAACCTCTCAACAAGTTGACACTCTCCAGACTCCCACCCCGAGGACAGAAAACCCTCACTTTAAATAGAGCCCTTAATTGGGAGAAACCAATGTGACAGGGCCTTTGTTAGGTAAAATATCAGCTGCGACACTAAACCTCACACACATACATTGAAATAATTTCTCCTGCATTTCAGTTCAAAAAATAATAATAACCTTAAGATTTACCCAATATTAAATAATAATCACATTTCAAAAGAGTAATCAATTTGTACTGTCAAAATAGCTTCCCCCGCTCAAAAAACAAACTTTCCCCTATCCCAAACAGGGAATAAAATAGCCAGTTGACAAGGGCTCGTGTTCCTTGGGGAAACAAAATGATGCGGGACCAGGAAGTGAAAGTAAGTGTATCAGTGTATTGTCGATGTTTGCGTGCACAATCTATGGACTAACAGAATGAAATGGGTTATGGAGCAGAATCGACGGGTACCGCGTCGTTCGCTATGATGTTTGCAGAAGTTTGGTGAGTAACTGAAATATGTGTGAAAATAGCGAGCGCGCATGAATGAATTACGTCGCGGTTGCCGGCACCGCGTGTAATTACAAACAAATGAAACTAAGGGTGTGTGTCAGTGTAAGCGTGTGTGTGTGCGTGTAGGCGAAGGTAGTCAGTTTAAATGTCACAGGGGATGTCAGGCGAGTTGGGGGAAAAGGAGGGCTAACTTTTCACAGTGCGTTATATCGTTTTTTTGTGCATGTAAAAGGACTTCAAAAAGTCAATGTCCACACTAATGGGTGCTCCTCTCTCCCACAGAGAACACTGCTCCTGAAGTGCCTGAAACACCTCGGCAGTAGTCCTGCCTTTTCATTCTGTGACTTTGTGACATCACACTACGACACAGAGTCACGCATTGGCCTTTTCTTCTGCGTAGCGGCGAGTTTGGCACTTAAGAATTATTACAGTAAAAGCTGCTGTGTTGGCAGGCATGTGTGAGTTGACCAATCAGAACAGACTGGGCATTCCAAGACGGGGCCTTAAAAAGACAGGAGCTAAAAGAAAGCGTTTCAGAAGGATGGGGAATACAGTGCTGAAGCAATAGACAGTATGAGAAATCTGATGTGTTTTTTTGAACATTAAGCATGTAGACCTATTGTTTGTAGTAACCCTATTAAAAAAAGTGAACCTGAAAATAAGAATAATATGCCTCCTTTTAAATATCAACATTTTAAAAGGTGAATAGAAAAGATGATCTTGAGAGTGACAGGTACAGCTATCATCAACTCCTTAACCTGGATTTTAAAGACTGCCAATTGCATGTGAGGTGGATTTTCAGTGATATTAGATAAACCACTAGTCCTTGAAAGAAACTCTATGACTCAGACTGAAATTTCTGTCTTTCCAAGGGATCATGTTATTCAAGCAGATTAATAATGTATTGACCAGAAAGTTGCAATTCATGTAGTTTTATAAAATTCTAGCTGTGCCTTGGTCTCTGGGCCAGACTCTCAATAAATTCTTTTTGCACTGTTTGTCTATTTAAATGTATCACAAAGAGAATTCAGCTGTGACTGCCTTTGGCTCTGAATTACGCCGAAGAACTCAGAAGAGTGTGGATGGGTTAGAGAACAACAATAGTTTCTTGACTTGCATGACTTATCAATTCAGCTCTGAGTGATCATGTTCCCGCTGCTTACAAAGCCTTGAGACGGAGGATTTTTTTCTCTCTCTCTTTGTGTTTAAAATTTCTTCATATATTAAAGATAAATGTGTCTGCTCATATGTTTTCATCCCTTTCACAAAGAGGGCTATGAGCCAAAACAGTTTGATTTCCTGCTTAAAGGTCCCGGAAACACATTTCTTCCGACAGCTTATTTTATTTTTTCATAAACTTTGTCAGGAGCACATTAGTTTATCTAAACTTTGAGATTTTTGTAAGTGTGTATTTGTTTGTGCTCTATGTTTTGAAGTGGGTAGGACTCAGTTTTTAAAGAATGTGATGTCAGGCACTTCTGTACATCAATCAAAATTTGGCAACATTTGGATCAGAATCTGCTGACAGACGTTGGGTTGTCTGCTGATGCTGCAGGGCCATGAAGCCTAATTAAACCACAACCGCACACACCAAAGTTTCGAAGGTTTATAACTTTTCTGTTTTTTTAATTGAACTTTCTTTCGTTTCTTATTTAATTATGAATATTCATTAATAGAAAAAAAACTTGATTTTTGTAACCTTGGCACTTTACTTTCATGCTTTGGTGTGTAAATGATTCATACTTACCCAAAGTGTTTTTTTTAAATCAGTCCAGCAGATCGCCTCAGCTGGCAGTCGTGACAAAACTTCAATAGCTACAATGTAATCCTTTGGGGCAACCGCGACTTTCAAAGTCACATCCACTAAAAGTGCTTGTTTTTGCCGTTGAAAGCCTGAAGTTGTTATTTCAAGTGTCAGGAATGAGTCAGAGGGAGTCCCTTTTGTTAACTAATAAGATCAAGGATCAAGGAGAAGTCTCGTTCTGAAATCTCATGAGAAGTGAGTTGCTGCAACAATACAGCTGTGGAAACGCGAGTCTGCGAGTTTGAGAGAGGAGTTTACTTACAGGAACTGCCAGTAAGACTTTATTTCCAAATTCATATCTAGATATTTAACTGATTTTGACAATCTAGATGAGGCAACAGCTGTAAATGTAATGTAATGTAATGTAATAAATTGTAAATGTAAATGTGATAAATTGTAAATTGTCAATGTAAATGTGATAAATTGTAAATTGTCAATGTAAATAAAAGGAATTCTATTCTATTCTATTCTAAATGCTCACCTCACTCACCGACTGAGGCGATCTACTGGAACAATTCCAGAACTTTTTGCAGAATCATTCACACACCAAAACCACTTATAAGTATACGGCCCAGGTTTAAAAATACTGGAATTCCCCTTTAAAGAATTGTGAATGTCTTTGCCATGACAGTCCTTCTGTTCACATTGACCACTGAAAGATCCCTCCTGAAAGCGTTTTACAATGTAAGTGATGTCTGACTGTGGTCCTTGGTCCATGGAAGCTAACATAAGGTTTCAGCAGTCTGAGTCATACAGATCAACCTGATATCTTCTGAAGTTACTGTCCTTTTGGTACAGAATTTCCTTTGTGTTCCCCTGCTCTTTGAACTACAGTGGAAGGACATCGACACAAAGGGAGAATTTTGTACAATGCTGTAACTTTTGAAAATATGAATTTTGTTGTCGACTCAGGCTGCTGAAGACCCACATTATATTCTATTATTATTATATAAGGACTGTGGATTTGTCCCCCATCACTTACAATGTAAGTGCATTATGAAAGGATCTCTTAATACACATGAAGAATAGGAGGAATGCTTTCAGCAGCCATAGTTTTTACGGTAGTTGTACTCTGCTCATTGATCATTTAGTTATTCAGTGTGGCTGTCTGTACATCCATGTTCATTTCTGATCCTGCCCTTCCCGCCGGTAGAATCACCTCACCTGCTCTACCTCACCTGTTTCTCATTCCCTCATTGGCTCCCTTATATAATACCAGTCCTTTTCCACTCTTTGCCAGACTGCCTTTGTGCCTTAGCTTTCAGCACTCTGATTATTACCTGCCTGTTTTTTTATCCTAAGCTAGTTTTTGACCCAGTCTGTGTATTTCAGATTCTGCCCTGGCCTGACCCCCTTTGTACTTTGTTTGACAGCAGGGATTTCTAGTATCCTTGAACTTTCCTACCTCTCTCTTAACTTCTTACATCTGCCTGATGAGTCGTGCTCTCAGGTTCCTTTTTTTTAACTGTGACACAACCTGATGCGACCTTCATGAGGGCACCTGACTGTGGTTTCGTGACAGACTGGAAAGATTATTTTTTGAGCTTGTTTGTTCGATATCCTCATTCTGAACTCAGTGGCCTTTCTGTACATTTATCCAATAAATGTGACTTTGAGTGACCACATACCTGTTAAATCGGAGGTCATTGTAGCTAGCAGACTGTCTCATATGTGTTCAGGTGTTGGTTAGCTAAAAACGTCCGCCCCCTGCTCTCATTATTGGGAGTAAGAGTCCGAGGGATGTGCATTCATAAAGCTACAGCCCATTTCTGAATGATCATTGTCTGCATAAAATATGGACAGAGATTTCAGGTGAAAAGTGAAACATTTACATTTACATTTAGGGCATTTTACAGAAGCTTTTGTCCAAAGCGACTTACAATAAGTACATTTGTCACAAGAAAGAAAACCACAACATATCACTGTGATAAAGTAAGAAAGAAAAAATAGAAACAATTTTCAAGCCTTCATCTTAGCATCATCTTTCTTTCTAGTGGCAGGGGCGACTATCCTGGTTTGAAAATAAAAAGTCATATTGTGTATTATTGTTATCTTGAGAAAAGAAAATGACCCTGCTCCTAAGTTTATAGTCTCAATCTCAAGCACGATGTTCATTTTGTAAATGATGATCTCATTTAGAATAATACAGCTGATAAATCAGGGCACTCTTGAGGGTGTGGCTACTTTGTGATTGACAGGTTGGTACCAGGGCATGTCCTGACCTTAACCCTCCAAATCTCCACCCAAATATTGTCACTTCTGTCTCAAAAAAGAAAAAACAAGACAATTGAGCCTTTAAAACAGGAGTCAACAAACCAGTGGGTGTTGTCACAGTGGGTTTACAGATGTGAGTGATCCAATTAAAATGTTCATATTCATTATGTAAATATATTCTGTTTCACTCGGAAACACGCCATGTAATGGAAGCTCAGGACGCTCTTATAACTTCCATGTGACCGTGTCTCTTGAAGTTCAAAATCAAGTTTTCAGTTTCTTTAAAAAGTGTGTCAAATTAAAAATAACAGAAGTGGTATTTTATTCATGGAGCGTTCTGTTCTGTGGCACAAAAAACCCTGCAGCCTCATGCCAAGTTTGATGGGAACAAGAAGTGATGGGGCAGGTCCGGCTCGAAAGTCTGCGGTATTGAGTTGCATCCACACAGTGAGAGTGTGTTTGCGCGCGAGCGTGTGTGTGTGTGTGCGGATGGTAACTTCAAATCACATCAATTGATAATGCTCTGGACTGGATTTGAATGAATGTGTCAATGTTGAGACCATCACTTTGATGCAGAGGGCATCAATGATCGCAGAGGGGTGAGAGTACGGATCTGTGATGAGGCATCAGTTGGGAAAGTGTGAAACACTTCTCCGTTAACACTTTCACACGCAGTCTGTGAGTGTAATGAAAGCCTACAAGCCAAGGCAGTGATGGACACGCAAACACACATGCGTGCACACATACCGTAAACTCTTCTGTCACTTGGATTTAACCTTGTTAAATTGTTTCACAGATATTTTTCTGAGTGGAGACGGATTTTCTGCCTGACATGTAAAAGGTGAGTTAATTAAGACGCTGACATTATTAAAGCCAAGAGCGACTGCAGTATGTTTTTATTAATTCACCACCTGACCTTTCCAGTGGATTCAAGCTAACACCTGATATCTTTACCAGTACTGTGTCGCACACTGGAAACATTCACAGGAAATGGAGAAAACGTTCAATCAGCTGGTAAAAAAAAAAAAAAATCTCACACAAAAGCTGCATTGACTTTTCCAGTGTTGTTCCTTTGTCCTTTTTCTGACCATGAGCCCCATGGAGCAGTGGAAGTGCTTTTAAAAAAAGAGAAATCAAAGCAATTTAAAACCCAGCACACACACACGCGCGCGCGCTGGCTTTTCTTTGTGTGTACAGCATGCGAGAGGTCTGTAATAAAGCAATTGTGCGAGATTTAAAAACAGCATTTTGTTTGAATATTACTTTTCAGAAGTGGTTGTGACTTTGAATAGGAGAAATGTGACATTTACATAAATACAAAAAAAAAAGAAGTCATTTCCAGATCCAATTTCCCACATGTACGAGCTCAGTTTGAAGAGCTCACAGCCTGTAATATTAGGCAACAGAATTATTCATTGATTGAAAAAAAAAAACACGGTGTCACACAATACAAGGCCTTGGGCAGTAAACTTATGAACCAATGAGACTCAAAGGGCAGTGATGACAAACTATGCTGCTGGGATCCCTTACTCTCTAGTCAATCCAATGACTTTGCCTTCGGCCAAAAGTCATGAAATGACACTTTGTTATCAGGTGTTGGGGAGCCAACATTTAGACAGTTTATTCCATGAGCAGAAACATTACAATTTTGTAGACAGCCTTTTTGTTCAAATTCACCAAATGATTCATATTTGACTGCAGGTGAAAAGTTAAAATGGGTACATTTAAAACCTGATGTGTTGTGGAACCAGAAAAGCCTGAAAGCTTTGATTTCTGGTTTACAATCCCCGTAATGAAATATAAAATCTGACTATTGCTTTTAATGTAAACCTGCATTAAACCACAGCAGAGATGTCCAGTATTTAAGGCTCCACAGCTCCACACTGCCATTAAATGAATGAGTGAAGGTACATAAAATATGTTATTCTACTTCGTTTAAGAATGCTTGATTCTGATTTCTGAGGAGGGCATTAACCCGGCAGGTTGCCCGCTGACTGAGCACAGCGTCATCAAATAGTAGATCAACACGCCGCCTGTATTTTTTTTCTATCCCAGAAATTTCAAACATGAGGGCCATTGTAAAAATGAATCTTCTTTAAAAACATTTCTAAAATGTCTCGGAAATCTATCGGAGGGTCAGTCGATACATAGTTTCGCAAGCGAGTTACAATGTAGCTAAGTTATCAAACTAACGTTAGTGATCAGATGCAGCCTGGTGTGGTTGCCTTTTCCTCTGAACACCACAGGATGGCGACTGTAACACACAAGCTGCAGAAAGTACACTTCCCCTCTAAACTTACTGATACTTTGTATCACATAAGCAAATAATCTCACATCCCATTCACTGTTCAAATCTCTACTTCAGGTTGCGGCCACAGTAACGTTACACACGGCCCATAATTTGTTCGTGAAAATCTTGATATTGATTTGGGGACAATGACATGACTGGTTAGCTAACTAGTCTTGTCATACTGTCAAATTATATTTACTGTTTGTCAACCGTACGCAATGTTATTGACTTTGAATCTTGCTAGCATAGCGTTAGCTTTCTGGCTCATCGCTGAGCGGACTAGAATATCTCCCGTTGCCAAGTCGTATATAAGGTCTGTCCTATTTATTTATTATTTCCTATTTACTTTTCTTTGGCAAGTGACCATGGTATAAGCGGGATATAATGCCCTTCGAGGTGTCCATAATCAGGAGATAATGGACTTCGTGGAGGAAACCGGTTCTAAGGCATTAACCTCCTGATTATGGACACCTCGTTGGGCATCATCCCTTACTTAACTTAAACTGACATCAGATTAAAGAACTTAATCTCAAAGGCCCACTTATTAAAAAACATTAAATATAATGATTATAATGATTATATTATAATATACTGACTCAGAGATTTGTTACCACGTCTCTGGAACTAACTGTTTAATAAAAAGATATTGACAATTAATCAATCATCCACTTTTGCCACCAGTGAAGGCTGATTCAGTGTGTTACCTTTCTAAATCTGCTGCCCTGAACCGTGATTAGGAGACCTCTGGTTTTAGGCTACTTTAATTTACTTCAGCCTGGCTCATTGCTGTAACTAGCTTATTCCAGTCTGGACCTACTCTGCTGTGACGAATGTAGGAGGACACCGTAATAACATTGCATGAACAGGGACTATCTGTTTCTCTTTTGTCACAACAAACAAAATACACAGCCATTCTGTAACTAATTATTATACTGTAACCAGCCACAGCCAAGAATATAAATAAGCCTCAATAAGCCAGGTTGCACCCAAGTCTTTTACTACGGGGTGTGTGTTTTTTTTGTTTTCTCTTCTTTTTTGTTTTTTGTTCTACATTAGAGAAATTAAATAGGTAAACTATAGGTGTTTGGATATCAAGATCCATACAAAGTCAGTGTGAAGAAGAGGAGTTATAGAAAGAAATGACAACAAACAGTCACACACGCTCACAGGGTCCCCGGAGAGCGCTGATTTAGGAGTGGCATCTCTACAACCACTGCATTGATTTTCATGTCAGCCAGTAAAATATCCTGCAGTCATTTACTCATTCTGCCAGTCCTCTGTGAGAACTGAGGCGCTGTGTCACAGCCACTGGTGTCATGCAGGGTTTACACGTCTGACATCTAACACCTTTTAAATTGAATAAATACAGATTATTTTTGAAAATAAAAAATATTTGGTCATGATGGTTCAGACAGTGTAGCAGAGGTCCCATCCTCTCCCACTGTGTCTCTGCCCTTCACAGAACCCGATCCAGCTCACATTATTCCACTGTTGGAGCCCTGAAGCACAATTTGTGGAGTGACTTACATTTGATATTTCTCACTATAACGCACTGTGTGTTTCCCAAGGCTATATGTTGAGGACATTAGTACTTTATTAAAGAGTTTGAAAAGCTTATTGAATATTGTGAAACCTTCAAGTGAGTGCTGCAGCAAAGTCCCTGCATTTTGACCCCCATGCTACATACAGGTTTCCTTAAGTTATTGCTTAGGTATACGTTTGACCTCAATTAATCAACTTTACTAGAAATGTGCATGGAAACCAGTTGCCTTAAACCACTTTTAGTTTTTACACAAACTGAGACAAACCATGTCTGGTATGAACTTTTTTGAAAAAGGGTTCTTGCACAACTCCTCTCTTTTTTTATAGGCAGCTCTCTTTGTCTCTTTCTTTTCCTCATGCATTATTGCTGGCCTGTTTGGTAGGAGCATATCACCGGGGGAGTGCTGGAACTGACTAAACACCCTGACAGTGATTACTTTTGCAACATAGTGCCATCTAATAGATATTGTAATGAGAAAATAATGCTTACAGCAGCTGTAACCATTTAATCCAGTAAAAAGGCATGATGGTAAACGTGGCTGCAATTATGAGAAAAGGTCAAGTTTTAGGTCATCACAACTCCTCCTTTACCAAACCAAACCAGCGTGACATATCAGTGGTGATTACTGTGGTGTCACTACAGATGGAGTCTGTGTCGGGCTAGCGAACTAGCTGACTTTGTTGATGTATGTGGTGGTCTACTGTTCAACTTTGAAAAGGACTTTCATTGGAATGACTTGTTTGAATTGCTCTTGCAACAAACACCAACACATTGACGGTGTTGGAACCTATGATTTTGCGCCACTAAAGCTTACATCGGCTAGCTAGCAACTACCTAATGCTATTGTGTGGCAGCTGACACAGTAGGCCTCTCAGTAGGGTATTTGTGTGCAGACAGCAGCAACGCTTTTAAAATATGACGTTATTGCCTATATTATCTATGCAGTTCTTCAGAAGTGTAGTAGATTGGGGACTGGGTTACAGTAGGCTGCAGTGTTGTGGTCATTATGCAATTGCAAAAATAAAGCAATTTTATTGCTGTGATTACTGTGGGTTACTTAGATAACCTTACCTCATCCGTTCTTACTGTCTACTTCCAGAGTACACTCACTCCCACAGTCCCCACTAGGCAATGCCACAGAACACTGGTAAAAAAGGACCCCTACAGCGAGGTGACATGATACTGAATTGAGCATGTAATTGATTCACACATTTTTAGAAGGTTTATAATGCATGTCCCATTATAAGTCAGTGTGGCCATCTTATACTCAAAAACAGAGAGTTCTCTATATATAGGGGCAGCTAGCTTAACCCTAATTTGTTTGTCTTCCCAAACACCCCTAGATAGACTCCTCTAATTGTGGGACCTTTTACCAGCTGCATGCTTCCACACAGGCCAGTCAGCAGAGACACAGCTGACAATACAGCTGAAGGTGCTTGCTTCAGATTTGGGCCTGTGAGCTAAGTTCTGTTCATGTCTGTAAAAACATTTAGTTTTGTCAGTGGCCAAATAGTTCGAATTGTCATTGTTTTGTTATTGGCCAACTATGTATTTCTGTGTTGGTGTTGTCTAATTAAACAATAAAAAGTACAACTACAACCATGTTTTGACCTTCATTCCTGTTGTCTCCGCAAGCCTACAGTGTGACCACAAATAAAACATATGTTTGATATATATATACAGTATATATAACATATACATATGTTTGCTCATATATGTTGTTTGTCAGGTCAGTGCATCTTCAACCCCTCTCTCCGCACCATATGCAAATTGGTTTGGGTCTAAGAGTGACACTAGACTTTTAGAAACACTTTGTATTTATCTCACTCTACAGCAGTTGTTATAGGTGTTTTCAGGAAGATGTGTGCCCTAACCATAAACCTAACCACAAAATAAATGAAAGTCTGATTCATCTTCCTCCTCACAATTCCTACATCAACCACATTTTTGAATGCCCCATTCATTAAGCATTCGTCGAATAGGTAAGTGTTTATACAATCAGAAATTGGATTTTCGAATTGGATCTGCTTTGAAATACCCAATTTTCGGATCAGATCAAAGTTTAACCCAATCCAACCAATATGATCCAACATCATAATGTCTAACTTGCATTATTGTTCAGTGCCATATACAGTAAATCAAATTAGCCTAGTAGTTGCATCAATGTCTGTGTACAGTCAAAGTCTCAACCACCTTTATAATAAACTTTCTATCCCTCTTATGTCCCACTTCCCCACTTTCTCTTCTTTCGTTCAGTTAGAGAGTGCCAGGATCTGGATAAATCTGGGCTTGAATGGTGTCAGGGAATGGAATGATATTTTGCTTCTCCAAAGGTCTCCAATCATATGAGACGTATTGATTTTGAAATGCCTTCTGATTCTATTCTTTATTGTGGCCATGTGGAATATGGTTCGTCTAACTCACATAGCACAGAGGACAGCACGTGGTGCTCTAAGTGCATTGATTGATTAACCATTCTTGTCTTTCTTGTCTCACACCACAGTCCCAGTGGCAACTGATTAGTAAGTAAGACTGTGTTCAAACTGGCATTACTGAGGGATTGCAGTCCCACTGTTCATTTCAATGAGGCGATAATAAAAAAAGCAAGGTTCCCCAGCAATAAAAATGTAACCAAGTTTAATATTTGTCACAGGCAAAGGCAACATACTATGGCTTCAGAGTTTCTAAGTGCACAATACTATTGGATTACTTTGTAGTACAAAGAGTGCCCAGTGCCCACACAGAAGGGATAAAAGTTCAGGTCTCCAAGTCTGAGGTAACGTTAATACACTCGAGAGAAGTGGACATCAGTCTCAATTGGGAGTAAGACTATCAAAAGTAAAGGAGTTAACGTATCTCTGCGTCTTTTCGCAATGTGAGGGTATGATGGAAGGCAGTGGACTGAGATGTTGTTGCAGACGATGAGGAGCTTGAGGGGGGCCGTGGCAGACACAGAACATTGCGGAGGGAACACCGTTTGACCTTGGATCTTCCTTTGATCCACTAAGCTAAGCTGGAGGACGTGGGCTGAGGGGAGGAACATCTCGACTTCCTTGTTTGACCTGCTGCCACCACATCCCAAAACCAGATGGTTGGATGAGAGAATAGCATAGCATAGGTCGCCATGGTAACATTCCAGAGTGTTTCTGGCTCCTGATAAACCTGAAGGAATAGTTTAACATTTAGGGATAAATATGACACTTATTTGATTTGCGGCAGACAGTGACAGAATAAAATTCATACCACGCATAGATGGATGGATGGAAGTGATTAGTGTAGCCCAGCATAGAGACGGCCAGCATGTACTGTAACTCCCTGCATTATATTCAAATGTACAGAAGCGCAATGCATTCACTGGATAAAAAAAAAATGATACAGCTTATCTCATAATTACGAGATCTCATCTCGTAATTATGAGATCAGGATTTCGTAATTATGAGAAAAGATCTCATAATTATGAGATCATCAGACCCATGAAACACATGATATAGGATTTCAAAGTAAAGGATATATACTGCTGAACTAAGTACTTCCTAGAATAATTGTGTAACTAGTCTGAAGTACTTCTACTGTGTACTATTTAAGTAATCCTCTGTCAAAATCCTTAACAGAGAACAAGAGTACATATATTTCACCCAACTTTGATGTGGAAAAAAGTATTGTATGTACTGTAAAAGTATCGTATGTTTCATGGGTCTGATTGCGAGACTGCAGTCTGCCCCACAGTCACTACCAGCAGCTCTTCAGAGCGGCTTCATTGCAATTACCATAAATGTTAATAGATTTGCACACTAGAAAAAAAGATGCGGCTGATTTGACCAAGCAAACGCGAGCCACGGTTGGCTTGACCGCAGTCAATGAGGCAGCTTTCCTCATCTCGTAATTATGAGATCTTTTCTCGTAATTACGAGCTAAGGTGACTATTTCTTTTTTCTTTTTTTTTTATCAAGTGAATGCAATGCGCTTCCGTAATCAAGAGACTGCACCACAGAAGAAATGAGAAGCAGCCACACCAGTGTCTCCCACACATGGACTTTACTTGGGCACGTATATAAATGGCTGCCCAAGTAAATTTGGCGACACATTTTTAGCATTTTTTCCTTTTATTTTTAATCCATCCAAGACAACGACAACATCTCTGATCAATAAACTGGTGCAGAGCTTCAGACTTCGACCATTTAGCTGCATTGCAGATACTGTGACTAAATCTTATAACCAGGTGCGTATTGGTGTATTATTTAAACACATAGTTATTTTTGTAAATTGTCTGTTTATCAAAACATTTATCTGTAGTACAGTTTATATATATAAAAAAAGTCTTGTGTTGCATGTCAGTTTTAGCGGCACTTCTTAATTTTGTTCTAGTAGAAAAAGTTAGTCTGGAGCACTGTAGTGGACAATCTCCCCTCTTCTACCCCTCCTGTTGGCTAACAGTTGGAAATGCTCTGTGCTGAAACCGAAAGAGAGAGGCACACCTTCTGGTATTACATCCCCTCCTGTAAATCCACAGATTGCGTTGTGATCCCATTAATGTACGGCCCGCTATGTCATTCAGTACCATGTTGGGTTTTTATAATTTCAATAGGTTCAATATTTCATCAGTGACGAAGCTCGCCTGCTGTTTTGAAAATGGAATCAGGGGTGAAAAGAATCCAGAACAAAAGGTGCTTTGATTGGGCGACTTTATAAAACAGACTCCTGATAAAGTAAGCCAACAGAGCAGACACATACTGGGAGAGAAAAACAGAAAGGTGTGTGCATCAAGGGGAAAAATGAAACACTGTTTTAAGGCCCTTTTAAGGCCATTCCGAAAAAGTTGTTTTTTGTTTCATTCTCAGTCAGTCAGTCAGTTCAAACCAATGTCGAAATTAGCATTCATTTGGAGTGATGTTTCAGTCCACCTGATCCAGTGGATCCAGTCCAATATTCACACTCTTTTTTGTTCTGTTTTGCTCATGAGGGAAACCAGTCTGCTGCTTCTAGAAAAAAAAGTTCATGAGGTTGAAGTTTGTGGGCTGTTAAGCCAAAACAATGTGCTAAAAGAGGTGCAGTACGCAGAAGTATGACACATCCCTTTCAATATACATGTAGTCATTAATAATATAAAGAAAGCTCATTTGTGGAGCTTTTTTTACTATTATAAACATGTACAGTACATATAGTACATACATTCCACCATATCTATAAGCCTCACCCACCTGTTCTGCATACCGTTGGTCTTCCAGCTCTGTGCCAGCTCCAGGGCACTGACAGCCGGCTTGCCCCTGGAGGTGATGTAGTCGTCACTGGGGTCTCCGTTGAAGTTCCCGCAGAGGCCACACACCTTGTTCTGCAGCCGCTGGCCCATCGTGATGCTCAGGGTGTTAAAGTGGTTGTATCGGACCTGGATGTCCTGTGGCGTGTCGATGACGATGAAGCCTTCGGACGTGGACAGACGAGTCATCAGCCCAGTTAGAAACGGGACTGATACTGGTGTCCCATTGACCTGTGAAGACACGGGAGATAGAAATCCATGTTATTATATAAGTAACGCCACAAAAACACCAATAAATAAATTCATGCAGTCTCGTTTAAGTAATTCAAGTCCAAAGCAAAGATTTTGAGATGGTGCTGTAATTAGTTGGGGCTCTGAGTATGACTGGCGCCGCTTCATTATATTACCAGTAATACATAGTTTTAGAAAAATGGCTCATTCAGTTCAAGCATGATTAAAACTCATTGTGGGACAAAGTTAAAGGCAATCAGCAAGACATTAACTACCTCTGTGAGTGCAGTTTCAGTGGAATGAGATGGCCTAAAGCCTGAATTGGAGGAGCTCTACCAGGCAATTAGTGGTAATTGGTAAACTGGACCACTGGGACTCTTTCAAGTATGCTGGCAAGAAAAGAGAGATTTGGATTGGTGTGTTTTGTTATTGAAGAGAGGTTTTATAAAGGGATCTTTGACCACAGATGGTACGAAGCCAGAAGAAAAAAAGTTGATAATACAAACCTAAAAGTTTTCTATTAAAGATACTAGGGCTATTAAAGTTAGACTAAGTAGCATCTGAAAAAAATAACACACATTTCTTCTCATAAAGGGTTTTGCATTTACAGCCTCCCTGCTCCAGTAAGACCATTAGCTTATTGTGGCCAATATCAGCAGGCTTTAGCTATTTATTGCAGTTTCAATGGCATACGTGAATCTGTTTGCTTACCTTGTGACTCTTCTTTTCTTGTGGCACTCCTGAACTATATTTTAGCATTCACCATTGTTTCATAATTGTCACCTGTGGCTATAAAACGCTAGAAAATTAAACATGTTTGACCTAGTATGGCCTTGTAAAGTAAATGTGGCTCACATGTTAGCATCCTATAGCCTGTTTACACCTTCAGCAGACAAGCAGCAACACTGGCATAAATATGGAGTCTTGTTTCTGGGTGTGTGTCCAGGTATACACTCTCAAGAGAATACAGCTCAATGTTCCACTATGTTCACTAGCTTGTTGCTGTCTTTATCTGTCTGCGAGTTGCTGCGGAGAGTTATACATCGATGGCGTATGTCTGTAGGCTAACGCATAAGTTAGCTTCGCCCTGGTGCCCTCTATAATAAACCTACGGGATTGGATTATTGGAGTATTGCAGTTCATGATACTTTTGAAGCTTAAATGAAAGAGCCAGAAGTAACAAGCTAACATTAGGCTATAAATAAACTACAACCACAAAGCCTCCGACTACGCCATACTATACACTTACTTTACTATAAATTAATAAATCTACATGTGGTAAAGTTAGTGTAGGCCAGTTTGCACCTAAGGTGTTGAGTAAAGTCTTGACGAGATGATGTGACTCCATGTCCGGGATGATGTTGTTAAATGTCTCCGACAACCTCTGTAGTCTCATTTAACCAAACGCTTCAAAATTCAAACACAGTGCAGACAACTAATTGATATTATTCTGTAGAACAAAACGCGAATATCTCTTTAGCTTGCGTCAACCACAGACCTTATTTCAGGCAACAAAAAACCCATTGGCTTTGAGATGAGGGAACAGGAAGTCCACATGCAAGGTCTTGTTAGAGTGCATTAAAGCTTGTTGTTTTGTATAGCAGAACTGATTCATTTCTGAATCAATGTCATGTAATTAAAGTGTATGAGTTGAAGTCAAAACAATTCTCAACATACGGCTGACAAAGCAACCATGGTCCAATGCTTCTCTCACCTTGACAGTGCTGCCAGAGATGAGTATATTCTCCTCGTTGATGTAAAGGTAGACATGAGAGATGGTGGTGAGGTTGGGTGTGCTCCATTTATCAAAGTTAGCGATGAGCTGGAAGGAGAGGTCGGGCAGCTTGTGACAGTTTGTGGACAAGACGAAGGAGCAGGAGGCCGGCAGCCTCAGCGAGGCCCCATCGAAGGTCCTAAAAACTCCACCGCCTGATGCCACACAGTGCTGGGAGCGCCGTGCGAAGCAGCCCCTCACGCCGTACCGCAGGGTGCACTCCTCCTCTGCCTTACAGCGCCGCGGGTCGCACTGGATCAGGTTTCGTCCGATGCACTGGCACCGTTTGGTGCAGTCGCTGTTCCAAAACAGCTGTTTAGGCTGAAAGAACAAAGGTTTCTGTTAACTAATACAGGAAACAATTAGTCGTTTAATTAATTTGTTGATTGACAAGATTTTTTAAAGCAGCTACAGAGACCTTTCATTTTTGACGTTGCATCGTAGAAGTGATTTTGTTGAGAGAGAATCATTCTCTAGTGATGTTATATCATCATACTAATAACAACCCAACAGCAAAATATAACTTTGTAGCTAAACTAATAGGGCTATGGGAAACAACATTTAGTTTCTGTGTAGTATATGTACATATGTATGTGTGTGTATGTGTGTTCGATAAATAAAGAACCTGAATTTGACTAATCTCAAAGAAATCATAAAGAAAGAAAATCAATAATACGAGAATGATTAAGTGTCTGAAAATGTTGTCTTCATTTAAAAATGTCATTCAGTATGTACATGATTCTGACTGGCCAATGAGAACCTCTAATAAAAAGCCACTTCTGGCACTTCTTGACTCCATGTGATGCTGGATGTGAGACTGACCTCATAGTACTTGCCATCAGTGTAGCAGCCGCAGTTCTGCGGCAGGATGCAGCTCTTGCCGTTGAGCACGTAGCCCTGGTCACACTGGCAGCCCTCCACACAGTCCTGGCTGCAGTCCCTCTGGCCGCGGGCTGGGGCACACTGGGGCGGGCACACCGGCACACAGCTCGAGTAATAGCTGTTAGGTGGACAGCTCTGGACTGGGAGCAGGCAGGTTGGCAAAGAGATTAGCAGGCAGTTGCACCGACTGCATCGTTCACATAGGATGTTTTTCCAGCAATAACAGGTGATTTTTCAGGAGTAAATATTTGTGGACACGAGTCATGCGTGTCTACCTTTAGAGCTTAAAGGAGCAGTTCAACATCTTGGGAGACATGCTTATTGTGTTTCTTCATGAGAATGAGATGAGAATGAGATGAGAAGATCAAACTCAATTGAATTATTTACGTATGGTGCTTGAGTCGGGGTGTGGTTAACCTTGCTTAGCACAAAGACTAGATGTAGGGGGAACAGCCAGGCTCCATTGAAAGTTCAGGACAAACCATACCAACGCCACTATACCTCTCATGTGTTTGAATTCATTCATATACAAACAATAAGGCACAACACAAGTTTTAGTTTTAGGAAGAAGAATGAGAACTATTTCTTAACTAACAGCAGCCAGTTTGCGTAATGTTCATGTTGATTTACTTATACTGTTTCACCCAGTTAACCCAAATTACTAAAATAACATGTCCTCTTTCATAATTATCTCATGGGATTTCAATACATGCACCCCTCTGCCTTAATATGGAGTTGAGTGGAATTGGGTTTGCAGCTCTCATTGCATCAACTCCAATAGTAAACAATTTCACATTTCAACAGCAATATTGTAAAATCCAGACCTCACTATTAAGTTTATAGGAAATTATTTTTTGGATTATTCACAGTAACACAGACACTGTTTCTAGAAAGAAAGGTTTGTTGGTGAAACTTTTCAGTGTAAAGTAATGGTAAACTAAGGCTGGACAATATGGCCTTAAAATAATATGATGATCATACTTTTAGGCTATAATTGCGATAAATAATATATATCTCGATATTTTAAAATCTCTGGGGCACTTGTCTGGGATGACTGGGGAACTTTCCCAAACATTAACATATCAACATTTTTGATAAATAATCATCAGTAATGTGTATATAATATAATGAATATAAGTGGGTAAAGGCTAGTATTAGAACACAGTCTGGTAAATTCAGACTATTACATCTTTTAACTGTAATGCAGCCTTTAAAATCAAGAAAAGATAACACTTGCCTGTGCCTCATTTGTAACACAAGGGGGGGCCTTTGTATCACACACACATATAACTGAAGTACATGGTGAAGTAAAGGTGAGTCCAGACTTGCACTCACCACACGGTGTGTCACTCCTCCAGCCGGTAACAGGCACCCCTTGGGTTTGACAGGTGCTGGCATAAATCTGTAGCCAGTTACAGACTGTATCCTGGGCTCCCTGGTCCAAGCAGGTGTCCTGCAGGCAGCTCTGATAAAAGAACACTGGCGCCACCTTACTGTGACAACGTGCAAACACACCTCCTCGATCAATGATCAGCCCGCACAGTCTCACGGCCTCCGGCTCCACAAACACATACAGTCCATCCCCAATGTGGAAACGCATGCCTGTGTTGACTTCATTCGCCCCCTCGCCTGGGTCAATGTTGCCATCGGCCACCATGAGAGGGCCGTCATTCGGCACGGTTTTCTCTCCCAGGCCACAGCGAGGGCACGAGTCTCCACAGCCCACCTGGCAGAAGGTGTCTCTCTCTGCCCAGGCCATGCCCCACTCCGTGGTGGTAAGGGTGGGTGGGGATAAGGGCATGCCCTGGCAGAGGCCGCAGGAAGCGTTGTAGAGGTCACGGGGCAAAGTCAAGAGGAGGAGGGTGTTCCAGTCAAAGGCTACCTTCAGGCCAAAATCTGTCTCCAGGATGAGCTGCATGCCCCAGGTAAAGATGTTGACCTTCCCCGGGCCCAGCTTCAGAGGGAGGTACAAACGCTCCTTATTCACCTGAGGGAAGAGAGATTGATACATGTTTAACTCTTATTATAGGATGACACAGGCACATTCCTACAGATTCACTTTTAGCACTAATTCATGGTTTTTAATCCCAAGTATGTGGGGAAACCCAGTCGATTATAACATTAGATTCACTGAAAGAGCTTTTATGTGTTTCTCACATAATTGAATCAGAGGGACAGA
This sequence comes from Spondyliosoma cantharus, assembly GCA_900302685.1. Lineage (NCBI taxonomy): Eukaryota > Metazoa > Chordata > Actinopteri > Spariformes > Sparidae > Spondyliosoma > Spondyliosoma cantharus. The sequence continues at coordinate 20,160 of OMLP01045093.1, read as the reverse complement.
ACCAGAGAGAGTTAGAAAAAAATGTGTGTGTCTTAGTGTGTGTGGCTGTGTGTGTCATTTCTGTTCCTCCTCAGATCTTTTAGTCGGTTTGTGAACCCGGTCCAAATGTCGCTCAGGGTCAGGGTTTTGTCTGAGCCAAATCCAGCCCGATAAAAGATGCCCATTGAAATTAGATCCACCTTAAGCCAATCAAAAGGAATTCACCCTCTGCCTGGTTATTCTATCGGCTTGATTAGAAATAACATGTCCTCACAAATACAACAACCATGACCTTCACGGGTCATGCAGGAAAGTGGTGGTAAGGTATAATTATTTCACTCACCGTGACAGTGTTTTTGTAGCTTCGAGACACTTCAATCTCATACTCATAGACCTCCAGTACAAATCCCCTCACCCAGATAGCCTGGCCTGTGTCCCTCTCCTCATTACGAGCTGCCAGTTTAAATTCAGGAAAAGCTCCATTGATGGCTGCAGGGTCTCTGCTCTCTCTACCACAGTGGGTGGTGGCCATCCTGAGAGTACAAGAGCTCTGCAGCTCAAATGGTATGCCACCAAATGGCAGGAAGTGTCCATAACCTGCTGCCACACACAGGGCCTCAGTGCGTGGCAGGCAGAAATACAGGCCATCACTCTCCTGGCAGTACTCCTCGAGGTGACAGGGCGCCAGCTGACAGTATACGCTGTTGTCAGAGCCGTTGCAGTAGCAGCGCTCTTGGCACTCCCAGTCCGTCCAGAAAGTCTGATTAGTGGCCAGCTGGCGGCCATGGCTCATGCAGCCACAATCGCTGCGTGCCACACACAGGCCGTCGCGCAGCGCAAAGCCTTCCTCGCACTGACACCCCTCCTGGCAGGGCAGAGGGCACGGCTCCTCAGGTTCATCCAGGTTGGAGCAGGTCAGAGGGCAGGCGCTGGTGCACTCGTCAAAGTGGCTGTTCTCTGGACAGGGAAGAGCTGAGACAGAAGAGCGAGGCAAGAGACAGCAAGAGAGACGCAAAGAAAACAGCCACATCAATTTTACAAGAATACTCCACCCCAAAACGTTTGTCTTTTTTGGTGTAAAAAGACAAACGTATATAGGACTGCTGCCACGGTAGTCTGTCTTACCAGTGTTATATGGTGTTCGGACAAATTATGATTACATTACTTCACCATCAATCACACTGTTGTTTCACAGTTTTTTATAGAAATAAGGCCTATTTAGTTCCTTTCTGTTCAACAGGTCACAAGTTCAAAATAAAAAAATCCCTGATTTGACGAACAGCCTTGACAGGATGCGTAAAATACAATCAGCTACATGTATTACATAACGTTAGCATGCATAACGTTAGCATTACCTTACAACCCATCTGTGGACGTCAACTACAATTAATGGGGTCATTGTGTAAAATACTAAGCATGTTGTTTATACTAAGATGAGGGATGCTACCATCATGGACTGAAATTGTAGCAATGCAGAGAAGCAGGAGTCAGATTTTAAAATGTATGGTTGCTTAACAAAAAGATATGGTTATACAGATTAATGTCTGCTGGAGCGTCAATTTCATGGAGCCCTGGCACCACCCAGAGGTGGGTATTACATTATTCAGTATATTACCACGCAGGTGTTAGCTGGTGCTAATTTGGCTAAACCAGGCTAGCCTTGACAAGAAGCTAACATAACAACAGCCGTTTACCTAACATAAGCATCACATTACAACTTGTCTGTGGAAATCAGCTATAGTTGATGTTTTATAGACATGGGAAGTCAAAACTTAATAATGGATAACCTTCTCAGCATTCATTTTGTTAAGAAAATTGTAAGATGTCTGGTTTAATCTGTAACACCGGTTTTGTCATGTTTATTAACCAGAAGGAACAATTCCTGACTGTTATCCTGGTATCCCTAGTTTTACACTCAACCACTGTAGGATGGGATTAGGCTAGCTTGGACCCACCACGGTCACAGTGGATTCCACTGGTGACCAAGTTTACGGCAAAAGAAATGCTCAAATATTTGTGTTTTCAATGCACTCTTGCATTGTAATCCATCCATTTTTTAAACCGTATTAATATCTTATTTCTGTCAAGTTTGACTAGCTTATCTTTGTTACTAGCATGATTAGCTGTGTACCTTTTGACAGTGACAGCGATGCTTTCTTTTATTGAAATGGGCCTCTTACCAAATTCAGAAGTCTTGTTACATGGAACACCCACATTTTACTAGTTTATATGTTAATAAATAGAAAAACCTTTTTGCTTTTTGATGTGTTGTAGACAAGCTTGCTTGTTGTTTGAAGGCATGTTTTTAAATGTTTGGTTAGCTTAGCTCATTCACCCTTTAGACAACGTGTCTATATTTCCTCCCACTGAGAAAAACAAGCCAAAATATCCCAGGTTCCGAAATACACTATTATGCACTGGTGGTATCATTTGATTCAGAGCCACTTGAACATACAAAAATGTGATAAGAATGACCTAAAATCACAGAAATCTATTTTTAAGTGCATTTTGATCCATTTTATTTTGGCCCGTGCTAATATGGACAGCTGTCATGTCGTCCATCTTTTTATCCTGTTCATATCTGTTATCGACATACAGAGAGGATCTTTTCATCTTACATTTTATGACAAAATAATATCAGCCTGTTCCTTCAAAGTAAAGGTGAATCTACTCACGGCAGTTGGTGGCACTCCTCCATGAAGCGAGGCCTACTTGAGCATCCTGACAGGCGGTGGCGTATGCCTGTAGTGAAGAACACAAGGCTGAACGATTCCCTTCCTTTACGCACATGTTATATAAGCAGTTCCTGAAGAACGGTGAGGGGTTGACCACAGCATGACAAGCCAGAAATGAACTATTCCCCGGGTCATTGATGTTTCCACACATCCAAGGACTCTGATAAAGACGCAAGTCTGTGCACATTCGATACAGGTCATCACAGTCACCATTACAGGTGAGGTCATCTGCAATGGACCGCCAGCCCTCTGTGAACTGTTCTGTAGACTCAGCCAAGCGTCCATTTGGAAGGCGAAGGTCATCGGTTGAATTGCTGTTGAAGACGCCACAAAGACCACAAGTAACATTGTAGAAGAGAGTGGAGAGGGAAATGTTGAGGAATCCCTGGCGTGTGTAGCTGACGCGAAGCAGACCGCGAGACTCCACCACAGTAGCATTGCCTGGTGCTTTGTAGATCATCATTGTCTCCATGGGATGGACGTATGGGAGCCCCACTGGTTCACCGTTTACCTGGAACACAAAAAAGCGTCAAGGAACTAACAATTGATAACAGAATGGTTGTTACTCTGAAGAGAAAATACTAGCATGAAATCTGGAAATGTTGGGACAGAATGCAATCATTTTGAAATGAACTGTAGTTATGGACAAAGGTTTTTCGAAAAGAGTACATATAGTAATTTATACCATTGTGTGTTTCACACAGTGATATAAATGTTGATATATATATATATATATGATAGTACATGTCCACAGGGGCAATTTGGGACTCGAGTGTTTGCAAGAAAACATCCTTCTTTCTGACTGCACCTGATTAGACGATTCATTGGTGGATTGACTGCTCCAGGAATTAAAACTGGACCATCATGGTGGCCAATTTACAAACTTTTTCCTATATTCCAAAAATGGTTCAACATGATGTGTTTCTGTAAACATTTTTGGTGTAAAATAAGCCATGCAGTTGCTGAATTGGTCTCTATTTTATATCACCAACAGTTAGTCTTTATAGATTTTCAGGAGTGTCCAGAGGTGGCAGACAAAGCTGCATGCTTGTGACTTGCATAAAGTAGCCTAGATCTGAACAGAGCAGCCAATGTGACGCCCAGTCTTCCAAAACTCAGCACTCTTTTGTTGTTTCTGTCCCAACTTGTTTGAAAAATCAAAATGTGTTAAATTGATGAGGTAAATTAATAGATAAATTGTCTTTGAGTGGTTTGTTAGGATTAACAAATTATCATAACTTTTTTCACAACCATTTTGGAATTGGTGTTTCCCTCACCTTGACTGTATCAAAATCAGTCCCTCCCATCTGAGCTTCCAGGTTAGCCACTGTTACCACGACAGGTCTTTTCCAAGAAGGGCCTTTGTTCACCAGTCGTCTGCCCATCTTCACCTCTACCACTGAACCGTTAGCTGGCACTGCACCACACAACTTTAGCAGGTAGTAGGAGCTGTCATCTGGGAACAGCATGAAGATCCCATCAAAAGAGGATGTCACTGAGTTCTGGGTGATTGAGCAGACTCCCTCTCTCCTTGGGTAGCAACCAAGCAAGCCCACCTCGGCTACACACACCTCGCCCTCCCTACAGGACTCGTTGAAACAGGAGACTTCCCCAGCAGGCCCGCAGTTGCAGAGTAGGGTACATTCACCTTCTTCACCGCTGGGGCCTGCCCAGAAAGTGTTATTAAGGGGGTAATAGAGGCCGTTATGTTCACAGCCACAGTCTTCACGTTGTACACAACGGCTGCCGCTGAGAACGTAACCATCGTCACACTGGCAGCCCTCAGTGCAGGGGTGAGCACAATACAGGGGGGCGGTGAGGTCCGAGCAGGATGCTGGACAGGCACTTGTGCACACTTGGTAATTGCTGAAATCTGGACATGACAAAGCTGAGAGAGAATACATGATATCAGACACAGGTCAATTGATGTAAGATTAAGAACCTGTGTAATCAAACTGAATCTCACCACAAAAGGTGCGAGATCTCCATGGTCGTATTGTGACACCAAGTGCCTGACAGGCCAGAGCATAGGCCTGGATGGCCTGGCAGAGTGTGGTGATATTATCCCTGTTGCTGCACATGTCGTACACACAGCTGTACACAAAGGCTGTAGGGTCCACTACAGCTCTGCAGTCCCTGAAAGGTCCATCAGTTTTGTTTATGAGCCCACAGTAGTCTGAGCGAAAGTAGAAGGCTTCTGTAAGAGGGTCACACACGCTGCAATTGTGGGCGCAGCCATCTGTACACCGCCAGTCGGTGTCCTCTGCTCGCCAGCTTCCTCCTAACTCCACAACGCTTTCTGCTAGAGAGCCGTCAGGAAGCACAGGATCATCGGCAGGGTCATCGTTATAGTTACCACAAAGGCCACAAGTGTTATTGAAGTAGGAGCTGGGTAGGGAGATGGATGCATAATGTTGGCCATCATATGTAACTAAGAGTCCAAAGTCTGTTTCTAAAGCAATGGCAACCCCAGACTGATATACCCTGATGGCACCGAGCTGGAGTTGGACCGGTAAAGTCTTCATCAAGCCGTCCACCTAAAGAGAGGAGCAGAGGACAAATCAGAAACTGAACCATGGATGATGGTAGAAAACATTGTTTCTGGTCAATACATGCCAATTTAGAATACTTTTTATACTTTTTAATTATTATTAATATTATTATGATTTGATTTGAATATTTTTTTAGGGATCAGACAGGAAAGAGAGGCTGTACAAGGGCCAGAGGTTAGATTCAAAACCTGGGATGCTGCTGTGAGGATACAGCCTCGGCCTCTGCAAGGGGGGGGCAGGGTCCACCCTCTTTCTACCTTTTTAATGGCTTAATTTGACATTACAGTTGAAGAGTGACAGGAAATAAGATTGGAGAGACATGCAGCAAAGGGCCACAGGTCAGACTTGAACCCTGGGCTGCTGCAGCTGACTTCACATAACTAAATTTAGGAGCTGATCTGTATGAAGTTAACAAACCAATTCCTGATATAAAAGGAGTCCACAGATTCTCACCTGGACTGTCCCAAGACTGCCTTTGGGCAACATGACTCTGTGACCATACACCTCAACAGTGACATCTCTGAGCCAAGAAACAGAGGCGACTCCACGGTTCTCATTTTTGGCCTCCACACTGAAGAAGGGTAACCCTGCCACCTCCCAGCAGGGTCGAGCCAGCAAGTAGGAGCAGGTTCCCTGGAAGTGATAGAGGAAGCCATCGAAGGTATGGTAATGAGGATCGCCAAATACCACGCAAGTACTGGTGCGGGTTGGCTGGCAGTAAAAGGCCCCTTCCTGCTGCTCACAGGTCTCTAGCTGCCCGCATGGAGCCTCTTGGCACTGCACCTCATTGTGAATGTCAAGGCAGCGGCATCGCTGTGAACACTGGTCAGACAGCCAGAAAATTTCCCCTCGTCTGTAGTAACGCCCTGGAGAGGATGTAGGAAAGATAGAGGAGGTATTTAGTATTTGAATGATTTGATTCCAAAATACCTCTGACTGCTTAACTAAAGATGATGTAGCTGCTTTGCAAAGGAGAAACTTGCCATTGTAGCTGCAGCCATTGGCAGGATCTATCAGTTCAGTGTCTACACGGAAGAACCAGCGCCCAGGGATATTCACATTGGTTGTCTGTTCAATGTTCACGACATCATTAGACCGTGATCCTGGCAGGTTGAAGAAGTGACCAATGTCTCCACCATTAAAACCTGACTGAAAAGGGGAAAGGTGTGAGGTACGTGAGGTGAAATGTTCATCATGTGACTTCTATAATGATTTTTCTTAAAGGATCTTGGAATCATTGTGAGATTACCTGAGCTGTCGTTCCACCCAGTCCTGTTAATGGATCTCCACCACTGGCTGTTCCTGTGCTCCATGTGATTTCTCCATAGTTGAACATACTGAAGTACGCCATGCCATCTGAGATTAGTACACTTTGGAATGTGTTCACCTTTCAATCAAACAAGAGGATTAAAAAAGTTTTACAGAGTGAAAAAAACAAAAACATGTGAAAACCAAAAAAAATACCACCATGAAGAAGAATCGTTTCAACATTCAATAAACATTTCATGCAAAAAATTAATATGCAGAATTTCAACATGGGACAAAGCAAATGTCTAAATTATATATATTCTGTAGATCTGTAGATCTGTAAAGCATTTTGGAAAAATATTACCATCAAATCAAAGCGATGACAATTTAAACTTTTTTGTATCCCACACTAATCATGGTTTAAGTGATTTGCAGATTTATAACATGGTTAGGTGTCAGGGGTATACAAGATATTTTATGCAGGGTTTAGACTTTACCGGGGTTGTCTGACTTCCTCCATAGAAGGTTACTTGGTGCCACGTTGCAATAAAGACCCAGGTGGCTGTAAAGGTGGGCATGTTTTTGAAGTACTTCCGGACATCTTGTGTTGCCCTTTCCAGTATTCCCGGTTCAGTGGACTCTCGGTAGTACACATCTCCACGGATGCCATTGTGCACATCGGCCCAAAGTGGAGCAATAAATGATCTGCTGTCACTCAGTGGGAAAGCTTCTGGCGTGAACTGGCTAACCTGCACGTGGAAGGACACCACACCATTGTTGTTGACCTGTGAAAAGAACAGACAGGGTTATACTTTAGAAATCATCAACTATTATACATGGCATCAAACTATTATAAAAGAACAGTTTACCCAGAAATGAAAATTCAGGCATAATCTACTGATCCCAATGCTGATGGAGAGTTGGATTAAGTTTCATAGTCAACAAAACATTTTTGGAGCTTGACAGCTAATAAATAATAGAAAAAACTTAAATTGGTGCCTTACAGCTCCTCTGGTGTAATTGAAGTCTGCAGAAGCCAAAAGATTCCAAATTGATTTTAGAAGAAGGTATTTACACCTTCGACAAAAGGTTGAACTCACATTAGATGCAGTGCATGCTGACGCTTTTAGCTTAGCAGCTACAGTGAAAATGTCTTTTTAAAAAGGGGTAAACTTTTCAAATCAATTTTAAATCTCTGGGAATTTCAAGGCTGGTCTCAGGCCAGATGAAATGTATGGAACCATTTGATGTTCTTTTAAGTCTCCATCTATTTCAGTAGTTTAGGAGAATGCTACAACATTTTGCTCTGAGAATGGACTATAAATCAATTAAAATCCAAATCAATTAATTTTATTTATAGAGCTCAAAATCACAATCACATGACCTCAGTGGGCTTTTCAATCTGCACAGTGACCAACATCCTCTGTCCTTTGATCCTTGATTTGAGGGAGTAAAAGCCATATAAAACCTTGTCACACTTTCCATCAGTATAAGAGTTGTGGATAATTTTATGAGCTGAGGGTTCTGTGCAATAATAGTGAGATAGTCAAGGCTTACGTAAATGGAACGGTAGGGGATATTGAAGAAAATGAAGGGAATAAGCAAAGTAATTTCAGGTGAACTCCCATCATCCATCTTTGGGGTCTCTAGATCCCTATGGCCGGGTCCATATGGATACAAGATATCCTGAGTAGTAGCTAAAAGGAGAATAATGCAGAAAAACTCATTAAATTGACCTTTCCCAACCCTAAAATATGAATTATTTGATGCAGAGGATGACATAATTCATAATGGGCGCCATACCTCCCGTCCGTATAAAGATGCTGAAGAGTTGGAGCAGAATGACTGGACAGCCTGGCCTGACCATTCTAAAAAACAAAGAAAATAAGTTGAAAGATCTCATTGACTGTGTGATTAATTTTCTCATTATGTTACCACTTCTTTACACATTGGTAAATCCTGTGTGAGCAGGTGTTGCATTTTCTTAAAGCTAATGGAAACATAGCCATGACTCATAGGACAACTTCCCATAAACACAGCCGTTAGTCAAAGGTAGAGAGGAGGGAGAACCGTCAAACCAACGTCACGATTCTTCTTTAAGATCAGGCTCCCAGGTCTCCCCTGAGGAGCCCTGAAAAGACCCTATTATGCATGCCAGAACAATGTTTCAGGATCACATTTGCCTTACAGTCCCATGTGAGCCGGCAACAGTGGACTACGGGCCTCTCTGTGCCTCGTTTCCCTGCAGCTGACCACATTGGCCCAGCGTCTCTGTGTCTGATGCCGCAAGGCTGCTTAGGACCTCATTACCACTCCTGTTTGGGAGCAATCCATGCCTTGTTGGCTAAAGGGAGAGAAGCATAAACACTGGGGCACTAATGGCTTTAAGTGAGTAGGTTTGAATTGCCAAGGTCCTTGCAGTGGCCCTTTGGGGCTGTTCAGTGCCTGGCTTGGCATGTTTCCCATTGGCAAAGTAGAGTATAGAGCCAAGTTGGCAGAATTTACAATCACCATGCAGCATTTAAAGTTAATTGTTTAATGAAAAAGAATGAAACTTTAGAAGTATTGATTTTGCCTTCGGTTAATTCAAACATCCATGCCAACTACCTGGAAAATTGAAACTGGTCCCTCCTGGGTACCATAGACTTTGTGAACCATTCTTATATTTTCAATTTGCAATCTCATCTATTTTTGTGTTATTTTGGAGTTATCAACCATGGATTGGTCTAACTTTCAGACAGCAGCCTTTGATTTGTCACCGGATCGAGTTTGTCAATTTGTGGGCAAGAAATTTAAAATTTGAAAACGTGTGCCTGCCTCTGATTGGTTGCCTTCATTGGTTCTTTATGCTTGACTCATACTGCTAACTCAAAGTAACGTGATTATGTCCGTTCAGATTCAGTGGAAAATGAGCTGTTGTTTCTCTGGTAAACATACCGACCTCTTCGGCCTCCTTCCTGGTCTGCTGCTCCTCTTCGACTCACTTATTCTCTGGAGCTGCTCTTCACAGGTAGAGCAGACAAGTCGGGTAACCGCAAGGTGACCAGTCGTTGGGCTGCCCTGCCGACTTACATTTAGAAAATAGCATGCTAACTTGGTAATTATTGTCTCATTTGTGGTGTGATTAAACAGTAAGTTCATTGTGGCCCACTGCCTTCCCTTCCTCCCTCTTGGTGTCAAGTGGACCACCAGGGCAACAAAGATGCCTGTCAGATTTTTGCTTCTTCAACGGGAATAGGCACCTCTCAGTTGAACTCGCCTTTTTTTCTCACCTTCTTCCATCTAAAAAAACATAAAAAGGCTTGCTCGTTGGATCGCAGAGCCTGCTGACACTCAGCTTGTCTACTCTGCCAAGGCCAGACACACTGGCCGCAAAGAGTGGCATCGGAGGATAAGTGACCTCAAGAAGAGCAGTAGCAGACCTAGAAGGAAGATAAAGAGGTTGATGTATTTACTAGAGAAACTACCTCTCATAAACCGCTGTATCAGAACTTAGGGAAAAGGTACACTATGACTTAACAGTTTGAGTCTAATGCCGCGCTAGGCACCTGTTATCTGGCCCGCTAGCTACCAGTTACTAGCTATCATTGGTATAGCAGCAATGTCTCTTGTTTTTTAACACAAAATCTAATCATTAAAGGTTCTACGTTAAAATATAATATTTGTTGCAGGACAAACTTCAGTGAGGGTGAAGTTTAAGTTCATGTTTTTGTTGAGGAGTATATGTTACACTACTCCTGCATCTATATAGTTTTGGCCTTGAATATAGTGGCCAACTTCAATAAAAAAATGT
>OMLP01045092.1:0-14771 GCA_900302685.1 Spondyliosoma cantharus | reverse complement strand
TATATATGTTTGAGGTAGGTCAACAAGTCACCACTGTGTCTGCAAGACTAAAGTCCCCTCTCATAGCTGGGAGACACACACACACACACACACACACACACAAAGAATATACATAAATAAATAACTATTTTGCATTAAATTAACACATTAAGTGAAGTGTTGAAGTGCCCCACCTGCTCTGTGACACTTCACAGCAGAAAAGTCTTAATTGTTCCTTGAAGGGGAGTGGGAGTTGTCTCGGACACACATCGCGGTGCAAACTGACACATGGGGAGGATGCAAAAGGATTTTAGCTTTGCATCCTGTGATTTGTTGGTTTGTTTCCTGTCATGTCAGCAATTTCTGTAAAGGCCCTTGTGACGGATTTGTTTAGTTAAAACTAGTTCCTAAATAAATTTGACTTGACGTGCCTTTCGCTCGAAGGATGTTGTTAATGCTGTAGTTGTCAAAGTATTGCTGGAATACATTACAGCTTTATCTTCATTCCCACTCGGCAGAGGGGAAGTATTTCCTAGGGTTTCCAGCAAGGTCTAATGCTGTAGTGGCAAAGGAAATGCATTGTTGCTGAGTGATAGCATAGCTTCGTAATGGAGGAGCTTATGTCACAGATTAGTAGGTTATTAGCAGTTCGTTTGCACTCAAGCATCCACACCTGCTGTGAGTATCTCCAATGGAAGCTCATTAATGACAGGAAAGGATGAAAGTTAGCGATGATAAAATAAAATGGCTCATAGACGCTTCCAGACAAAATCAAACTTGATCAATCAAATGAGTAAAAAACTATAATAGGATAGTGAATCCAAAATGTAACACTCAATAATTCAGCTTAAAAAACACATTTGTTTATTCCAAAATAATAAGGTCCTGAAGAGGACTTTATAAAGTCAAACATGTAAAGTCAGAATTATATTTTCAGCGGTTTGGAGAAAAATAAAGGCAATCAAAATCTGATCCTTTGTTTCCTCTGCTCTTCTCCGTTCCGGTCACTCCAGCCAGCAGTGCTGCTGTGCTCAATGATATGCTAATATCATGATATTGGCTTATTTTTTATTTTATTATTTTATAATTTTTCTTCATTTTCACTTGGTATTTTATTTATTTATTTAAAATCATTTTGAGTCCAAATTTCAACTTCTCTTAATCTCTGAGGCGACAACGAGTAATTTTGCAGTCTTGACTTCACATCTATTTATTTTTATTTGTCTGGCATGAATATGTAGATGTACGTGGTTTAGTGAGAACCAGAGGACCCACAAGTTGAGGCCTCCACATGGCTGCCCATTGGTACATTGCATTGCTGTAAAGTTTTAGAGTGGCAGTTAAAATGCTCATGATCTCCAAGCACCTCTCTTTTGCTCCTCTCTGTGGAATAAACAGATTTGTTTGAGGATTAGTGTTTCTCTCTGTCACTGGAACATGGTTTCATTGCATGTCTTTCATTCATTTATCTATAAAACATTATCAATCTGTCCGCAGACCCCATAAGCTGCTTTGCATGCTGCAGAGCGTGCCCACGTCTCTGTTTTGTTTTCTATCTTTCTAACCTGTCATCCTGCTGTTTGTTCATGCAGGAGGATACAGACACAAACAGCTTCCTTCTGACTTTCTGTTGAAAGTCAGCTGGAGCACGAGGAGGCACAGCAGAGTAGAAGTAGGGTCTTGTAATTGGACGAGTTTGGGTTTAAGCCCTTATGTCGCACACTGAGGCTGACATATTTCCAGCTCTGTGTAAAGAGGAAACACAGAATATTCAGGATCTGGTATCCTGTTAATCTTGTTGCTCATGAAGCACACACACACGCACACTGCAAGCTTCAGCTGCATGTGTCTTTCCACTCCACTGGTATTTAGAGCAGGATGACTTAGAATGTTTTCCAGTTTTACCTGGGGAAACGACAGCCATTCCAACAAATCAAACGTGTGCGAATTGGAATAGAAACAGAGCCTTGTGAATGCTCTAAAAATAACTTTTCTGCCTCTCTCAGCCTGCTTTACAGTTATGTTTTCGTATGAATGAATATCAGAAACTAGGATGTGTGCACCTTAATTTAAATGAAAATAGGGGAGTAGTGTAATGAGTAGTGTGCAGTGAGTAATGAGGTAGTCCATATATAGGCCTTTGATCACACTGATGACTTCATGTAGACATTTGGTGACGTTGGAGCAGAAGGACAGCAGAGATGGAAGTCAAACAGCAGTCTGTGCATGCTGACATGATACAGTAGGGTGGGCTTAAGGACTTACTCTGTGCCTTAAGGGCTTGTGTAAAAGTTAAGCCCCCCGACTCAGGAGCCACACTACCCCCTACTGGTTTAGGATTACCTACCAGGGACTGTTGCCTCTGAGTGTGCTTTTGTGTTTTCAGTCCTACACCAGAGGACCTGATGTCATTTATAAGCACACTTAGCCAGAGAGGGAAACTAATCTGTGATATCAGCTGAAAATATCTGAGCACACTGTCTGCAGGACTATGTTACTGATAGCATTACTACTGCTACAAATACTTCTAGTAGCCCTCTACTACATCTGAAGTTTTCAAGCAAACAGTACTGATTGTTTGATGGCCATTCACTATTAATGTTACTGGGCGTTACTGCTACCACTGTTACAACTATTATTATTCCTGTAGCTCTCCTGCTACTACTAGTGTTGCAACTACTACTATTTTACCTCTTCTTACTGGTATTATTACCATTGAATCTACTACAATGCAGATATTCTGCTAAAGTACTAGATGATTACTGCTAGTAGTGTAAACAAATACCTTTACTGTTGTCTTAAATACCACTACTATCATAATACAACAACTGCAACCACTACTAGATTTACCATCAATACTATACGACTATACTATATTAATACTACTTTCACTCACTACTACTACTTGAACTACTTCTACAACTACATGTATAACTACTACTACTATTTTTACAGCTTTTAGTATTCTTACCACTATTGATAATGCTAACACTGAGCTGGGAATTCCACTGGTTGCATGTACATTGCCGAACTGCTCCGCTACAGGTTTTGGTCCGTGCTCTATCGTCTGTCAACCCCCACAGGCTGCGTAATAATTCCAGATTCATGCGTGACCGCAGTTGTACGTATGTGTTTTAAACACAACAACAAACAGACAAAAGGTTTGCGTTCCCAACTGAAGGATTAGAAGACGTGCTTGGATTTGTCTATTTTTTTTTATTTTTGTGCTGGCGTCAACACGCTGGAGTGTTTTATTATGGAAATTAAGCGGATGTTATGTTGTTGTTTTGGTCTCGGAATTCCTGTCTGCTTGGTGCTGAATTCGGCTAAATTAATGCACCGTGCTCCGGCAGAAGAAAAATCGAAGCCTTGTGTATGTGCTACGGAAGGGTCGAGGTCAGACCGAACACGGATCTGGTGGAATTTAGGGGTAACAACACTTTTCTCTCAGTTCAACAATTCCATTTGCCAAAGTATATCCAACATCTACAAAGTAAATCATTAAATCTTTGAATCTTTTGTTTTAGTTATAATTATATTGTTATCTTATACATAATAATTTGGCTTAAAAGTACCCTTTCTAATTATGCACGCTCCATGTTCCTTGAATATTATTGAATTATATATTATTATATTGAAGGGACCATGCATGCCTGCTGCACTGTGCTTCTAACTGCTGACTGACATGGTGACATCTGCCCAGTCTGAACGCAGCTTCCCTGGAGCAGCTGGAGCTTAAATGCACTATCGCAAGTGTTGATGGTTGTTGGATGATGGACAGAGAGCGTCACTCATTCACTGTTCTCACACAGACACACTGGCTGCCTTCCAGTTAGAGGCCTTGAGCTCAGACCTTCAGGCTGCCGTCTGTGTAGGATGCTAAGAAAAAAAATGTCCTTTGAATGTCAAAGAGTTTTCTCATGCACTACAGGAAGTCATTTTCTGTTGTTGTTTTCACTTTGCATTTTCTTGCTGAATGTTTTATTCATTTCCTGGCATGTTGATTAAGTTAATGAAAGGAGAGACGGGAATTGAACTCATCATGTTTTATGGATCAAAGACACAATGAGGTCTATGCCTCTTCGCCCGTGTGTTTTTCTCCCAATTAGCCGAGTGGCTGACACTGCTTGGTGGAGGCCGGGCCTCCGCGGCTTATGGAGATCGATACGAGGCATGAGAGGAACACCTGTGGGAGTTTTGTTCATTGGGGTGTCAGAGCCATCTCCCAGCACTGATGTCACACAGCCAACGTATTCATTATCATCACCGTCAAATTCTCCCATGTTAACTCATCAACTTTTTTCCAAAGTTCGATCAAAACATTCACATTCACTTATGCTGTTTCCCACAGAGGCCTTGAATTACATCAAAGCTATGTTGTTTTTAGACAAGCTCCAAACAAATTAATGAGCTGATGTTGTCAGCTAATTAATGTCAGCTGATACAATTTATGTCTGCATGCAAAAGCGTCACGCCGTATCCCGTATTTCTTTCAGTTTTAAAATGGCCTGGAGTTTATTATTGGAGGGCAGGATCCCAGATAGTGTTCTGTGTGACTGCAGTTGTAAGCCGTTGATTTCATTCACTCTATTGTTTATGAATAGGGCTCGATTGATTCAATTAGCGAGCTGCACTGCGAATGAACCACCTCCTCAGAGAGAAGGTCAAATGCTAATAGAGTAAACTGTGTTTTCTCTGTGAAGGATCAAGGTAATTTATTTGTCCTTGTACAACATGATAGTGTGCAGTCCACTTCATGCCACACAGAAGCACAGAACATAGACAGCTGATTCCATTTAGAATATGGTAGAATAGGATGAAATAATATAGAGCAATGTATACAGTTATTTCTTCTCACAAACACGGATACATCTAGGAAATAATATTGTTGTGATTTTTATAATTGTGTGTCTGTGTGAATGTATACAATATGGTGATGAGGATCTGTTTTTTACCCTCAGATTAAAAGTTCAACATCTGGTGAACACTATCAACAGATTGAGAATGTTGTGGTAGAGACAGATCAAACTACACCCACTAACATCTGGCTTTCGTCTTTAATGTGAATGGTTACAGTCTGCATTCATTCTGGATCACCTAAGTCTGTAGCAGTCATGGGTGTTTATTGGCTGCAGCTATGATTAGCTGTGGAGGAAACACAATACCTTGGTAGGCATGCTCATTTTCAACCCTTTTCCGGTGCGAAACATTTTACACAAGCCTCTGGTGGTATAGCAGCAGATACTTCTGTATCTGTTGTCAGATGGCAGCAGGGTGAACAGACTGTGGCTGGGTGGGTGTTGTCTTTTAGTATCTTTGGGCTCTGAGCAGACATCTCACTTCACTGATGTCACTGATGCTCTGTAGATGGTACCAGTGATGTTCTGGTGATTTCAATCACCCGTTGTAGAGTCATCCTGAGACAGAGTTGTTTGTCTTTGCCTCATTCTTTCTAAAGCCAACGGTGAGCTCCTTGGTTTTGCTGTTGTTTTGCTGTTGTTTAGCACTAGATTGTTCTCTGTATATCACTCTGTAAGATTGTTGATTTCCTCCTCATATGAACTCTCATCATTGTTTATAATGCAGCTGATGGTGATGGTGGTGTCTTCCTCATATTTCACAATAAAGTTCTCCTGATGTCTGGGAGTGCAGTCATGGGTGTACAATGTGAACAGGAGGGGACTGAGCACACAGCCCTGGGGGGCTCCGGTTTTGAGCATTAACATAGAGCAGGTGTGACTGCCAATCAGAACTCTTTGGGGTCTGCTTGTGAGGAAATCCAATATCCAATTGCAGAGTATTGTTCTCAAGCACTCAAACAAGCACTCAGTGTTTAGTTTTCCGATCAGCTTCATAGGTGAGCTTGTCTAAAATGTTGAGCTGAAGTCAACAACCAGCATCCTGATGTACCCGTTCTTATTCTCTAGGTGTCTGAAGACTGAATGGAGGGCAGTACATATGGCATCCTCTGAGGGTCAGGCTGGCAGGCGTGTTATCTTTGATGTGCTGGAGAACCAGTTTCTCAAAGCACTTCATCAAGATGGTGGTGAGAGCCACAGGGTGGTTGTCATTAAGACTAGACACAGAAGACTTTATTGGTACAGCTGTCTTGAGGCGACCATCATCTCCTGCGAGAGTGAAATGTTAGAAATGTCAGTATGAACATGAGTCAGCTCATCAGCATGATTTTAGTCCACGGCCAGGTATATTATTTGGACCAGCAGCCTTATTTGTATTCACCCTCAGCAGGATTTTCTCACATCCGTTACTGACAGTTGCTAATAATGTTCATGTGGTAATGGGTTGCGCAAAGTGTAAATTGGACCAGACTAATCCAACAGGTCCCTATACCTAAACAACTGAATAGGTAATTGCTAGAGATTTCTTGAATTTCATATATCACTGCTAAGCCTGACCTCAGCATTGCTATTGCAAATCTTTGTCCTGAACTACTTGATATGATGGGAGTCAGCAGAGTGACACCCAAATCCAAAACATTTATCCTGGCTGGTGTGTAATAAGAAAAGCTGTTTTTCTCCGTGAATGTGCTTTCTGCTTGCTCTGCACCTCAGTGTAACAGATATTTGAATTTAAACTTTGGCAGCAGCAGCAGCAGCCCAACCATTCTGTCTCAAGATTAGTCAGTGTTTGCATGTAATTACAGAGTACATCACACCTCACCGCTGGGCGCCTTCCTATTTTAAAGTGATAACTGTTACCAGTATACTTGGCCGGATGCGAGTGCACAGTCAGCTGGAAGCAGCCAGCTGAGACCGGCTGCCTCGCTGCTGCTCTCAACTGGGTCATGAAGGGAAAAAGCTGGAGGTGAAATGCCGTGTTTTAATAAAGCAATAACTGTAAAAGCAAGGCAAGCAGTTATTCATGGAACCAAGATACTTTTATTGTGCTGTACTGTTTGTGCAAACGTGCCTGTGCCAGCAAATTTAGTCATTTAACACAGCAGAGCATTACATAACATCCTGCCGTATTGTTTGCTGTCCTTTTAGCTTCATGTTCCAGGAGGACCTGTGTCATATTTGGATCACATTTTTTAAAGTGTTTGTGCACAACCAGATAGAGGGGGCATTTGAGGACAGTGTGATTAAGAACTTTTCGATCAAAACATTCACTGGTGGTAAAAGCAGTAGGTGTGCGAAATTTAGTGTGGATGCTGCTGTCTGTGATAATCCCTTCATCTAGTTTGCCACTGAAAACATGTTAACAGAGATAATTAACTGTATGAACATACTGGGACGATTGCTTAGTAACAGAAGTTTAGTTTAAAAGTAGTTTGGAAAATGAAAACAAACCAAATGTCACAGTAGGAGTTATCTGAATTAATTTATTGATGAGCAATTCAATTTCATGGTCATACTTTATAATTACACAACGTCTTGCATATAGTCAGTTAAATCAGTTCATTAACAACCCAGTCTCAAATGAAAATGTATAATGGCTACGTTGGTCCACAGGGCAAAATTAAGTGGCTTCACAATGACGCCTCTTAAATTGTGAGATGTCTACAATTTTGTTGGCCTACTCTTTTCTATTGCCTTCATCCATGTCACGTGACCGTTTGCGAGAACAAAAAACATGGCTGCAATTCCTTTTATTTCTGGTAATAAAATGCAATATTTCAAGATAGGTATTACATTAAAATGGGTTTTGATTACATTTTTATCGAGAAATATGCACTTTATTTTCATAATTCTCGCTGTAGTTTGTTAGTTTTTTAAGAAGATTACATCTACGGCTGTTATATTATTTGTGTTCTTTTATGTAGCTGTTTGATGTGCTCTTTCAATAAAAAAATGGCGATTTTACAGCGCCCCAAAGATGACATGTTTTTTTCTTCTTCTGTGGATTTCCGACAGCTTTCCGACAAGTTTCCATGGTGTGATCTAAACTAAAACTGGAACATAACGTATATTAGGGGATTCTCCAGCGCAACACTGTGGAGACAGGAAGTAACAATGAAGTAATTTGCGCAGTCTCTTCAGTGCTGCTTGTAGCTTTATTTTCAAACTGTGCTTGTGGGAAACAGTGACATCATCATTTAATGACTGGGTGAGATACAACACAACAAGATGATTTTAAGTATTTTCTCAGCTAATCTTTTAACACCTGTCCCTTCTTTGCTTTTGTTTGAAGATTTGCAGCAGCCTTGGGTATAACATGTTTCTTCTAATGTCGCTAGACCCATAATGTCCATGAGGAGATCATTACTATTGGTGTGAGGGACAGATAGCATGACAGGAGTAAAGCTGGCACTGTGATTCACCGATGAGCAGGCAGTGAGGCACACAGGTGATGTATTCACAAAGAAGCTGCTCGCTCTTTCCTGGGGTGTCTCACAGGATGGCCAAGTCATTTTGATTATGAACCTGGTCGTGCTCTGGAATTCTCCATCACTCTAATACAGCAGGTCTAATATCCCGACAGATTACATTTATATGGATGATTGAGCACCTCTAAATCTAGTGCAAATCTTCAGTGCCCTTTATGACACAAGGTGGGAAGTATGGGTGTGTAGGTCAAGGTGGAGGGTAGGCATGTAGTGAGTCTGTCACGTTTTAACAGAGGGGACGCAAACACACAGTCAGACCAGTAACTGAATTCCATCCAATCCAAGCTTAAATTAAATAAAGCCGAAGTCCAAACACAAAAATAGAAAACAAAAGGCAGATACCAAAACTCCAGAATTCCAAAAACAAAAGCAATACATGGACAGAATAAACCAGGAAAACACAAGGACACAGGCAGCAAACACGGGTGAAACATGAAGAGAAGACAGGGAACTGATGAAAGACACAGGACTGATGTGGGGAAACAGGCAAACAGACAAACAGACAAAGAGAGCAGGGAGCACATGGACTGTATACGCAACGGAGGTAGGCATATTGGAAGCAGGCGAACACATCAGGGATGGGGCAAAGGCAGGAAACACGGACAACAGGAGGTAATGAAAAGCAAAAGATGGCACATGAGGGCAGAACTTCAAAATGAAACAAACTGAAGAGGGGATGAGGTGCAGATGGAGTGAGGTGGATAAACACAGGTGAGGGAAATGAATGGGAAAACACTAGAAACGGGGAAGGGGCTGGAAAAAGCTAGAAAAAACTATGAGGGAGATTGATTGCAGGTGTGAAGAAAAAGCAGAAAGGGAAAGAACTAAGGTATCATGACACAGTCCATCGCTCAGCTAACCCTAACCCGTCTAAAACCTTCATCTCAATTTTAGCTTAAAGGTGCAATTTGTAAGATATGGCCAGAATTTGAACATTCATATCAACAGAGTGCCCCGGCCTGGCCTGTCTCCTAATACCACTTTGTGCCTCAGGATGTGAAAGTCTGAGTCCCTTGTAGTTTCAGCTCTCTTAGCTTATACCTTAATAAATGAACAAAATAAACTCAGAACATGTCATGAAAGGAAACAATGTATATTCTCCTTACCAAAGAGACACTGTCAAGACGCTCAACTGCATTGTGACTCATCATAACACTAAATCAAACTCACCAGAACATTCTCGGTTTCTCTTTAAACAATCACCTTTTGGTCCAGAAATAAGATAATAATAATGCAGAAATAAGATGCAGTCCTTGTTCAGTGTCCAGCCTCGTTCACTCTCAAGTTGTGGTCCGAGGTTTCGGTCCAAGGCAAACTCAACTGCCACTTAGCTTCACGCTAACTAGCTAACGGTAGCAAGTTACAGCCAAGCAGAGAGCACTCTGGTCACTCTGTGCATATGCAAATTACAACTCTTATCTCAGCTCATTTGCTAAAACACCATCTATTCTTTACTAACTTTATGCCTCTTTGCAAATAATGTAGAGACACAGAACTTTGACAATTCTGACATTGAAGGAAAAAAATATTTCATTGAGCATAATCTAGAGTTTTGAAGAATGGTCAACAGTCTTGTGGGGCGGGGTTAGGGTTGAATTCAGACATATGTGTCTCTGTGTGCATGGTTGGATGGGTGGAGCAGGAAAAAAGAAAGAACAATGAAGGAAATATAATATTAACATGGAGAGAAAGCAAATTTGAGTGAAATGTGAGGGAACAAAAGCTATGAGCGACAGAGTGAGAAAGGTATGTGGAGACAGAAAACTAGAGCAGAGCTTCGTGACTGTTCCTGCAGCCCGATGATAGAGGCAGCTGCTACAGTCAGTTTAACTGCTCTGCACCATAGATTTAATTCTGATTGTCAGCATTAAGTAGTTTTGAAATGAAAGCTGACTAAATGTCTTGAACCGATTAATTGTATGCGTCAGTTTGAACGTGTGGTAAGGATGAATATGGCCTCTGTGCACTGAACAGTAATTAGAGAGTAGACCCTAGCATCTGCTACATGACCTAAACGAATGTAAATGCGAACATGATGGCATTGCTTGAATAATGTCCAATGGGGCTCTGTGATTAACTGGCTACCTGTCCAGTGTGCACCCCGAGATCCGACACCCAAAGATTGGCTCCAGCCCGCAGCGACCCTCCATAGGATAAGCTGTCATGGATGGATGGATGGATAGATGGATGGAAACATGAGCAATCAGATGGTGAAAATGAAGTTGATTCACCAAGTTAACCTGGCCAAACAGTTTGGTAGTTTATGATTGTCTGATTGCGTGACTGCTTGTATTTCTTGCTGTGTTGGATGTATTTTTTTTAGTCAAGGACATGACAAGCACTACAAAATTAAAAGCCAAGTTGTAATAAATCAATTTTGAAAAATTGTTTAGTCCAGAAAAAATAGTTAAGGAACACCGATTTGAAGATATTAGTTAACACTACTGCTAGGAGCACTTTAACTAAAAGATTATTTGCAAAAGTGACATTGCACTTTTCCTCATTGACATGCAACTCAAATTATTGCTATTGTTATTATTGTTTCCAGGCTGTTTACCCCACCTGTGTGAGTTACAGCTGGCACTTTCATGCATAGCATACATGTATTTGGAGGCATTGTTTGGATGAAGGGTCTTCATCAGGGAAGGACAGACTGGGAGGATCGCAGTTCCTGCTTTTGTGTTTCGATGATTGAAATTGATAGCTGAATTTGGTCGCTTTTCAATTTGCAATGGAAGTCGATTCACCCCGAGTAGATATCATGTGGAAGAGTTGGTTTGGATTTCCATGCTTACATGCCTTGTGCACTTTACAGAGTTATGGGTTGCTGAAATGATTCCTCCTCGAATCAGTTCTCCTCACCTGGTCATGAAGTCACATATGAGTGCACCTCCAATAGAAGACATGGGGGAGAAAATACAAGATCCATTGTGAGCAGAGTTCCAAGTTCAGCTGAAGCTAATATGAGGCTAAAGTAGTGCTGGTTTACTGATTAACTGATAACAGACGTGGGATTAAAGGTTTGATAAGAATTTTATAAGTACTGATGTTTATATTTTGCCAGTTGGGAACCAGATCAAAAATAGGAGGCAATAAGAACCTAATCACATGGGACACTAAAGTGAATGAACGAAAGTTCCAAACTACTACAGCATAGTTTAAACAATGTGGGCACAGCTCGAAACTCTGATCAAGGCAGGTTAGTATTCACAGGTTTCAGAGACCGCACACACACAGGAGATCTGCTCTGAGATCGATGTACAGTGTGATTAACATTGTGGGAAGCCAGAGATTTGTGGAATGCTCTGAAAACGGTTGCGACTGCAGCTATCGCTTGGAGTCTGCCAGATAAGTATGTAGACAGTGATTGATTGAAAGTGCTCTGTCTGTTTGCCCACAGGAGGTTGTGACAGTGAGGATGTGTTCGGAGCTCCAAGCACTGCAGAGGTGTGAAGATGGAGTGCTGACCTCAGGTGGTTCTTCCACCTCATAATCCTCAACGTATTCACTGTGAGTACTTCATCCATTCACTGACTCTTTTTCCACAGAGACGTCTATGTGACCGTAACGTCACAGAGGAATTCACAAAAGGTCAGGGCTGAAGATGAAGAAGAGGCAGACTCAAACGAGGGCAGGCAGATATGGATTAAGCCTCTGGAACTAAAAGGTTGTGTTATTGAACAGTCTGATTTTAACAAGTGTCTTTAAAGAACTCTCAGGTATAACTGTGTCTGTGAAGCCAGCTTTAAAGTATTGATGTGCAATTATGAGTCGCGGAGGTTTGCAAAGTGCACAGTATCTCAGCTGTATCAGCAGACACACCAATACTGGGCCATTCTGCAAAACTCGATGTGATCAGTGCCAGTCAATTTTTTACATGTGTATCCAGAAGAATAACACTGCACACACATCCTGCCCCCTGACCTCCACACCTTGGTAAAGTGCTGCTTTAGGACTACTTCCTACCTTGCTGCTGATCACTGGCACTACAGGAATGATTGTCTTCCTTTTTTTTCAACAAGGCCCTGGTCTGTATTCAAAGAACGACATATAATTTTCATTTTCTGGGCGCGGCACATTTTCTTTTGGATGGCTGTCTGCTGCCGCAGATGCTCGCTCCTCATTTGGAACAATTGAAAAAAGATGCTGCCAATCTAAAAAAAAAAAATATCCCAAATATTTCCAACAATGTTCAAACCAGAGAAATCCACAAATGTACTCAAGGTATCGACGTGTTTCTTTAAACTTTGATTTCTGTGAATCATCAACTGGTTGTTAATTTAGCACCTACCACCTAACAAATACAGATCAAGGGTCAAGTCAGAATATTCTTTTATGCCCCATCTATTTGCAGACACTCAAAGTCTGGAACTTCCAATCGTGAATCTCAAAGTATTTCTCTCAAGTGCCTTCAACACATGCACAGGATTCTACCATTTTAAGTGAAATGACACTGTATTGAAGCCACAGGACTGAGAATAGTTGGCAGTGTTGTTAAGATTAAGCACCCAGCTCATCAGTGAGGTGGTCTGGGACAGAGCAGAAAGCTGGTATAATTTAGATCTGCATCCAATGAAGACACAAACAGTAATCCCAGTTTTGTAATTTTATTTCTGCTATTTCTGCCTGCTTTCAGGAGTATGCAAGATTAATATTTCAGCTGTGGGCACACCACAGCAAGAACACTTTGTTCCTTGAAAACCAACTTTTGAGAGCTCTTTTCTCAGGAATTCGCTCACTGACCCCAAAATGTCAGCTCTGAATTGATTGCTTGGGCTGACATGTTGGGGACAGGCAAACAAGAGTGTCCCCTTACAATGTCTGCTGAAGAAAAGCACCAGTTTTGGACATCATTGCGAGAGATGGATGGTAGTGCATCAGAATCTTATGCTTCCTGTAAAGTGTTTCAATGCTAGTTTCAGACCGACACAGTTGTCATTTTCACGTGCAGCACCCACGCTATTTAAATAGCTAATGTATCTGCGCCCAACTGTGTGCCCCTGGGTGTATTGGCCTTAAAATGAGGTGTGGTCAGGCAACCCTGACCCTGTCAGGCCAAATACAAAAGCCACAACACAAATACAAAAGCCACAACACAAATACAAAAGCCACAACACAAATACAAAAGTCACAATGGAATTGAAGTACAATGGAAGTGAACCTGATTCACAGATTGAGAATCGTGCACACACAGAGGGCCACACAGCCTCTTCCTCAGTTTAAATTTTATAGTTATGACTAGATTTTTTTTCACATTAAAACATGTTAACATATTGTAAGAAAATGAAAAGCTTCACGTTAAACTGATTTTGTATTGTTTATTCGATTTAACATTTCACTTTATTACAATGTAAATGATCATGTTTTAACATGATCATTTACACATTGTTACAATATAAATGTTTACGTCTTGCTGATATCCTTTATATATTATATAAATATACATTTAAACTTGGTTTGTTTAATCAGACAAACTGAGCGTTGGAAATTGAACAATTTCAGGCAAGTTACTTACATATTACTAGTTACTTTTATTTGAAAGTAATAATTTACAGTATAATATTGCTGCCTGTTATCTAGAGTAATGTGTGACTGATTAACCCGCTTTTTTGTTACTTTTACCAGAATAAGTGCAAAGTTACACTTAGGCATCATGAAATTGGAGTAAAGTTCCACTTTACTGCTGTTCACATCAAACCCAGTGGGGGCGCTATTTTAGAGTGCAGATCTGGTCCGTTCATGTATTAATGCAGTGGTGATCATTATGCACTTATATTACAGTAGTATGAAGATGATATAGAACCATTTTTTGTTCAGTCATTTTAGATAAACCAATCACCTTGGACACAGGGCTGGCTGCTTAAAGGTACTATATGTAAGAAATCTAAAGCAACTGGCCGTAAAATCATCCTTATATGTCACAGAGACTCAGTAATAATGTTCATATAACATACTGAACTCACCAACAACAGTACAGCCAAAATATTCGCATTAAAAAAAATCTTTTGCGGACCGCAAATCATTTTGATGTTTTAAAATCATGTTGTGGCATGTGGCGCCACCTACCGCCGTCTATAAATCATTGCAGTCAGCAGAGTCTCAGCTGCTGAGCAACCACAGGATGCCAGTTACAACTGAGCTACAATGGCGGAGGCAACGAAATCTAAAAGACCTCGTTATGAATCACAAAAACGCAAAGATACAATTCGAGGCAAAGCGAGGGTCTGTATAGGAGATGCATTTGAACGGTGGAGACAGTTGAAGGCTGAGAGGAATTTAAAACAGATGCAGAATTGGCTTCTCTTCTCCTAGACAGGTAAGTTGAGCTTCGCTAACTAAGTTAGCATCATAGCTTGACAGGGATAGGCATTTTGAATACTTTGAACTGTCGAGTAATAACGTTATTCATTTCAATCATGGGGGCGGCTGTAGCTCAGTGGGTAGA
>OMLP01045091.1:57220-110179 GCA_900302685.1 Spondyliosoma cantharus | reverse complement strand
CGTCGTGACCGGGAGCGTCAGCACGGTGCTGGAGAGCAGAGTGGCCCGGATGGTGAGCAGCGGAGTGGACTCGGCCCTCAGCACCTCTGAGAGTCTGGTGGACCAGTACCTGCCTCTGACGGAGGACGAGCTGGGTGAGTGGGACCACCAACATCACTCAGTGGTGTAAAATACAAAGAAGGAATAAGGCGAGTGAGATTATCTTGGTCTGTACCAGCTGCATCAGACATTAAGTCAGCTGGACTTATCGGATTTTGCTCTTCTGAGAATCACATAAGTGGCCTGTTTGTCTCCATCATTAAGGGACATGTTGTTTAGAGTGAACTTCCGCTGTATCCAAGTTCACATGGATTTGTTTTGAGGGGATTGACCAGTTGAATAATCAGCCTACATTCCTCACAGCCTTTACTCAAAGAAATCCTATGTTTCTTTTCCTCGTGACAGAGCTGGAGGCCAAAACTGTGCGAGGCTTTGACGAGAGGGAGTTGAGCTACTACGTCCGCCTGGGTTCACTGTCAACCAAGCTGAGGAAGCGGGCGTACACCAGGGCGGTGTCCAGAATCCAAGACGCCAAGCAGCGAAGCAGGGAATTCATCTCCGAGTTGAACTCCACTGTCGACCTGGTGGGTTTCTATAATCATTATCAGCAGCACTCGCTAAATATTACTCAAAGGGCTTCTGGACAAACAGTTGAAATGTGTTTGTTTTCTAGATTGAATATGGCAGGAAGAATATAAACGGGGCTAACCAGATGGTGAACGACAAGCTGAGCTCTCTGGTGGCGTGGAGGTCCAGCGGTCCCAACCAGCAGAACGGCCACGAGGCAGAGGTAAGATGGTGGACGGAGAGAAACAGAAAGCAATGCGATATGAAGTTATGTCAAATCTAACTGTTCATCCGCTCCGCTCAGGTGATAGAGTCTCGCACCTTGGCCCTGGCCCGCTCCCTCACCCAGCAGCTCCAGACCACCTGCCTCACCCTGGCCTCCAGCCTGCAGGGCCTCCCCAACAACATCCAGCAGGAGGCGCTCTCCGTCAGCCGCTCCGCCTCACAAATGTACACCAACTTCAGCAAGGCCAACAGGCTGGCAGATGTGCCGGACTCGGTGCTGAAAAGCAGCAGAACCCAGCTGGCCAGAATGAGAGATTCCCTCGACAACCTCATGGACTACGTGGTCAACAACACGCCGCTCAACTGGCTGGTCGGTCCCTTCTACCCACAGATGGCCCCGGAGCAGCGTCCGAGTCCGACTCACGGTGCCTGCTGCACACCAGCGACGTCCTCCAGCTCTCCGTCCAGCCAGACGCACAGAGAGCAGCCGATGGAAGTCGAGATGGAGTCGCTGCAGTCCCAGCAGCACTAGTCGTCCGTCACAGCTTCCTGTTCTGAAATTTAAGTCGTATACTCTGCTTTTTTAAACAACGTTGAATGTATTAGGATGCAAAACTAATACAGCTAACACTATTTTATACATTTTAAAATGTTTTAATTCTCACCTCAAATGTGATATTTGTCAATTCTAATCAAGACATCCTGCGCTTATTCCTACATAAACTTTACTGGAATCAGAGTTTTGCATTTACTGGGTCTTTTTTTTTCCTCCACCACATAAAAACTGAATTTGCCTTTGTGAGATTCTCACAGAGAAATGAGGAAGTATTGGCTCATTAAGTTTGTCACACTTAAAAAGAGCAACATCAGGTAACATTTATAAGCTTTATTATATATTTTTAAAACTCTTCAGGACAAATAAAACACATTTTACTTTCATTTGCACAACTGATAAAAGAAGTGGTCACAGTAGACGTTCAGCAGGCGTCTTTGCTCACAGCTTGCCGCGACTTCGCCTCGACAGATAATCCATCAGACTCTGGAAAATGTCATTTGCAAAGAGAGATTACGATTAAGAGTTGTTACTTTTCAAATTAACTTGTTTTATTACCGTGAGCCTCTGAATCTGGCACCACGCCACGTCATCCAGCACGTCCAAGTTAATTTCATCCTTGGTCTCTTCAGAAAAGCTGACAGTCTACGAAAGGAAGAGAATCACAGACGGACACGTTTGTGCCCATTTAAAAAGGAAGACATGACGACACTACTAAACTTGAATGGTGGCTGTCTGGAAACAAGGATGATGAAGTCCATCAGTACCAACCTGTCCCTGCGCCGTGGTTACAGTGATGTGTGCAGCAGAACCTGCTACTGAACAGTGCAGATCACCGGCAGAGACGACAGACCTGCCACAGCACGACAATCACTCATGTTAGAGCCGGTAGAAAATACACATCTGGATGCGACAGCTTCATATCCAACGTCTAAACTTCTAACACACCTGAGTTTGGGTTTGCTCGGGACGGTCTGCTCGCTGGTCTTTCTTGAGCGGCTTTGTGTTCTCTTGGCAGTCGCCGAGTCGCCCCTGAAGAGAAAGAGCACAGCGTCGACGTCTCGGTGCTTTATTCATCACACGTAGACACTTAAAAATATGAAATATGGAAAAACTGGCCACCTGTTTGTTCATACGCCTAACAAACAGCAGCAGCCACCAGAGTAACTGCTAACTGATGCTAACTGCTAACTGATGCTAGACACAACATCAAAACCGATCCATCCTCACATTCTGTTCATTTTGAACTAATATTCTTACATATTGCACCTTTAAATCTCCAATCTTACCCGAGGTTCCCCGTGCTGTTACTACCAACCAACGTTCGGGTCCTTTTTGACCCCTTTCCTCCCTGGAAAAACAGAAAAGAAAAGAATAATTCTTGTTAAAATGTTCGAAATAGTGTTTTAGAGTGAAGAAACTACAGATGTACAGTAGTGAAGACTAGTTCTGCAGACGTACTGAGTCAGTCAGTCACCTAAATAAACCATAAAGGATACAGATCTTGAGTTTATGTAGAAATCAAACAGACATCGATCACTGTGTCATACAACTCCTCCTGTCTACTCTGTGCACGTGACGCCTGATTCATGTGTGTGCTGTTGCATCTGGAAGTTTCGAGAGATAAAGTCAAGAGTTAAACTTTGACAGACGCTTGAAGCAACAATTTCTGCAGAAAGATATTGTTGATTGTTGAGTCTCTTTCCATCCATCCGTTTACTGTAACCACTCATCCTCTGCAGGGTTGCAGCGGTTGTCTCATGTCGTCAAATCACAATCAAATACCAAAGTTGGTCCTGCGGTGTTGTACACAAACTATTTTCTAGGAATATTTCCTTAAAATTAAGACTGGCTAGAAGTTTTTTTTAGGTCAAGTGAGGCCAGACTTTAAACAAAAAGGGGCACTTTGTTATTTTAGAGATGAAATTCATACTCAAAATTTTAATATTCACAATATTAATGACGTAAGAATACAAACTCTGCATAACTGAATAAACAAGATGTTCTCAGAGGAAAATAAGGTCCCAGAACACTGTTTGAAGCTAGAAAGGTGGCAGGGTCCGCCACATATAAACAAACCGTGTTGTCCTTTAACATCAGTCTGTTCTGACCCGCTTACCTTCAAGGTCTTGGATGAGGTCCTCTGGGCCGGGGTGGACTGACCCGACGTAGAATCACTGGCTTTACCTTTAAAAACAAAAAGGTGTTAAATTAAAATCTGAAGCGATGACATGATGTGAACGTTGAGACATCAGGTGAGCTCACCTCTCTTGCTGGGGACCCTCCTGAGGGGCTGGTGCATCACAATGGACTCATTCTGCAGGAGGTGATAATCATGGCTGTCACTACAGGTGAGCACCTGTCTGGATGGAGGCAACTCAAACAACTGGGCCAACTCACCTTCATGGCGATCGACACCTCACTTGCTGAGATCTCCTCCTCTGTAAAACAGAAGGCAGGTGACAGGTGAGAAAGAAAAGGAACTAGTTAATGGTCTGAATGTGTGAACAGAGGGCTCACCGCTGATCAGATCCCCGATGAGCGCGCTCTGAAGAGACGGAGGCATCTTCATCACCTCCACCTTGAACACTTTGTCCATAGTTGCCAACGTGTTCTCCATTTTGGCCTCCAGCTCGTTCATCCGCTCTTGTGCTGTGAGGGGACATGTTCAGGTATTGTTAGCACACAGGTGAGGACGGTGAGAGGATGTGTGCAGGTGCAGTCGCCCCCAGACCTTCTTTCTCAAACTGCTGGATGAAGAGCGCCAGCCGGCTCTGTCGCATCTCCCGGCCCAGCTGCTCCTTACTCGGGCCAGTCCCCGCGTTTCTCGTCCGCCTCAGCGGCATCTTGTCGTCCTGTCCTCCCGGTGGTTCAGTCCGTGTGGGGCGGGAGACACGTCTGGTTCACCTCCACACACACACACCTGTGGCCGCACTACTTTAATTACAGTGTTCACGCGCTTACCGGAAGCTCA
Organism: Spondyliosoma cantharus; assembly: GCA_900302685.1. Taxonomy (NCBI): domain Eukaryota; kingdom Metazoa; phylum Chordata; class Actinopteri; order Spariformes; family Sparidae; genus Spondyliosoma; species Spondyliosoma cantharus. The sequence goes on along the minus strand of OMLP01045091.1, from coordinate 105,821 downwards.
GAGGCTTGTTGCGCGGCGGAAGGATACAGTTAACTTTTAATGCGTTAGCTTAATAAACGGTCAAATCAGATTCAGTATCTGATACTGCTGAAATGTCAAAATAAAATATAGATTACATTAGTTGATGATGTACTGTCAATTACATATATAAATAAATATATATGCCTCCATTATTAAAGGACAATTAAAGTGTCGTGAGGTTCTTTAAGAGGTCTTGGCGGAAGGATACGGTTAGCTTTTAATGCGTTAGCTTAAAAAAACGGTCAAATCAGATTCAGTATCTGATCCTTACATGTCATCTGAAAGCAGAAAATTAAAAAATAGATGACATAATTTGAAGATGTACTGTCAATTATATGGAAATATATATGCCTCCATTGTTAAAGGACAATTAAAGTGCCGTGAGGTTCTTTAAGAGGTCTTGGTGGAAGGATACGGTTAGCTTTAGCATAAAATACGGAGAGCTATCAAATCCGTTCAGTCCGTTCAGATCAAATATATTACTGTACAAATTTTGGTCATCTCTAAAAATGCATATAAATTAACATGGAGGTGTACAGTCCATTATTTAAAAATAAATGTTTATTATAATTAAAGGAAAATTAATGTCATGATGTTCTTTAGGAGGTCTTGGCGGAAGGATATGGTTAGCTTTTTATATGTTAGCATAAAAAAAGTCAAATCCATTGATGTATTGGTCAAATATAGTACTGACAAGTTTGTGTCATCTCTAAAAAAATGCCCCATTCAGTCACTGTAAGAGCAGAAAACAGTTTCATTCATTTGAAGGAGCACTTTTCATTGTTTGTGGAAAATAAATGTGTCGTAAGAGGTCAGGGCGGAAGTATACAGTTAGCCTTGTATATGTTAGCATTAAAAGTCAGATCTAGTACAGTACAAATTTGTATAATCTCTAAAAGCAGAACATTTAATGGACTAATAATGGATTATTGTCCATTGTTTCAAAAATCACATTCTTAAATATTTCTCTCATTATTTGAGGAAAATAAGTCTCTTCTTTTAGATCTTACAGATCTTAGCGTAAAACTGTCAAATCTTTTAATTACCTTAAATTAATCAGATTGTACAATTGAAAATACCTGCTTCAAAATCATTGTAAAAAGCAGACAAATGATTGATTTAGTTGCAGTTGGTGCGTCCATAATATAAAGAAAATGTATATAAATTAGAATTCTCATTATTTAAGAAATACATGTAAACTCAGGAAAAAGCAATAAGACGTTGTGAATTAAAATGACTAATCCCATGAGGTTGTACTCAATGTTATTAATTTTATTTAACTTTTCAAGCGAACTAAACAAACTCTCATTGAAGGGGGAGACAAGAAAATGGACACATTTAATTTTCAATCAGTTCACAAACTCATTTATTGCAGCGCACTTATGTGTAGACATTCAGTTCCTTTTTCCACAGGACGGTAAGAGATCACTTAATCTATTGTTAAAGAACAGTCTCTGCTGTACATCCTCTGCCAAGGAGGTCAAATTTACAAAGTCAGTACAGGGTGGAAAAAGACAGAATAAAAAGGGAAAGAGGGGGGATTGTTAGTCATAAAAATTCTAAGTTACTACACTGTCTGCAATCCAAATGTCAATAATACAAAAATAAATAATTGAGAATTTGTTTTTGTTTTGTTGTTAATATTCTGAGATGGTCTCATCTCACCCTCACCCTGGGTTAAAGGTCAGGTTTGAATCTATGCAGTGCAAATTGAATATCTCACTATATTCTGTACAAATCTCTCTCCCAAGTCTATAATCGGACACAGTTCATCACAGCACTTTGCTTTTTTTCTCTTCTGTCTGTTAAGTGGAATGTTGTATAATGAACACAGTATCGGCCATGCTGAAGAAGCCCTTTGGGGTATAAAGCTCTAATTGCTACCAGTATTGTCCAAAGCTACCGTGTGTAAACCAGAAATGCTTTCATCTGTGAAGAATACACCCAATTAAAAAAAAACAAAAAAACTTACTGCTTCAATTTATGAGTATAGCTCCAGTACATGTAAGTTACAGCTCTAATTTAACATCGCAGTAAGGCATATTAGCTGAACAGGTACAGTATGCTACTGTTAAAAAAGGCAGATATATAAAAACACGAGTTGACATGACTTCTCTGTCACTGAGGCACTGTCCATCCCTGCAGATAGTCTTGTTTGAATTTGTAGGAAATCAGTAGTGTGGCATGTCTCTTCACTTCAGATTAATATACATGTTTTTCTTAAATAATCTCTCCCTCTTATTGGCTTATTTGAGTCACATGAGTGTTGTCGCAGGGATCAATAATACTTCTTTAAGACCTGTCTTGATAGCAGGGAGTCTGGAATGTTAAAGAATTTTAGTGATTGATAATTAGTGATTGTCCTCAGTCCTCTCACATTTACACATGTGCTCGCACACATATTTACACGGACAGAGCGCCTCACGCTGAGCCTGTACACTGACAATGAAACAGACGGGAACATTCATTAAGACTCGGATCACACAAACGGTCAAGGCGTCGTGACTTCATGCCTCCAAAAAAAACCAAAAACAGGCAACTCTGATTTCAGATTTTTTCCCCCCACCAAAGTAAACGATATGTACAAAAAGAAAGGTGGACTTGAGTTGTTTTTTTTTTGTTTTTGTTTTTAAGAAAGTGCACAAAGAAGCAGTCAGGTTCTGTACACGGTCTCAAACAACTCAAAATAATCTAATCTGAGATCGTTAGGAGAGATTTGAGCAAAGTGGGTAAAAGGCTATGAGGGAACTGACTGCACACACACACACACACACACACACACACACACACTCACACACACAACACGCACATGTCTACACCACAGGGGCAGTCAATACATTCTGTACAGTGATTAATCATTCTATACACCACCTGTAATGAAACACACCTCAACTAATCCCAAAAGATTCACTGCAGCTCTCCAAGCACTTTACAGAAACAGTCCCACCTGTAAGTAGCTGCTTGGAAAAGCCAATGAAAAGTGTAATACGGTTGTAAAAACAGTTGACAGTGGGCGTCGTCCGAGACGAGGGGAAGAAAGAGTACCATGTCATAGCTCACACCCCGGCCTGCTGTCTATCCTTCCTTCCCGCAGTCAGAGTTTCCATCTTTGCTACAGATGTTGGTGATCAGATGAACGGGGTCCCGAAAGATTTAAGGCACCACTGGACGCTAGGGGTCGGCGGCTCATCCATGCGGTGCAAAGACTTGAGCTGCTCCGCGCTGAGCTGGTCGTAAGCAACGCGGTACTCCCTGTCGAAGGCCTCTGCGGATGTACAAATGACATGAAACGTTTCAGTCTGACATACATGTCGTTGTGTGATGTAAGTGGTTGATGTCACTTTTGGCGCTTTCACTCACCTACGTCGATGTTCTCCTTCCCCAAGGCCACCAGAGAGAGGAACAATATTTCTCTGTAGATACTCCTGGAAGAAATACAGGACACAGGATTGAGACATAAGAGGTGTTTTCATTGACAGTACAAGAATGTCCGAATGTTAAAAAGCTGAAATAAAAAGTCTGACCTCTGCCGTTTGACCCCCTCTGGGCGCCGTTTGATCTCTCGGATCAGCAGGTTGATCGGTCCGTAGACATCGTTGGTCTGGATGTTGCGCACAACCGTGTTGAGGAGGGTTCGAATCTCTTGGTGGTCGGTCGGAGCCAGCGTCCCCTTCTTCTCCACTAAAAAACAACACATGCACCATCAGAAACAATACGATGCTTTTAATCAAGTAACAGTGGTTCTGTAAAGGAGGTAAAGTAACAACATGTTCCTGCTGCAATTCAGCTTATGTTAAAGGGGCACAATGTAGTTTAATAAATACAATATTAAAGAGGTAAAACTCAGACATATTTATTGTTTCCATCACTGAAAGCTGTTCTCAGAAGAAAATAAGGTCCTCAGAACACTGTTTGGAGCTAGAAACGTGGCAGGGTCTGCCACATACAAGCAAAACAGTATGAAATTGAAAAAAATAAAAATAAAAATCAGTCAATAAAGAGCTTTCTCTTCTAATTAAAATGTCTTTCCCAAAACTACACAATGCACTTTTAAGTCCATAACAGCATGAGTGCAACATTCATGTTCACCTAAATGTGCAACCAACACAACTGCACACTCAAACTATGCCTACAAAGTTAAAAGCTCTTGATTCACATAAACCAAAACAACAAGCAGGATTTGAACATGACTTTGTCTCCCCCTAGTGGTAAAGCTAGTTCCTACACATACAAACATTAAACCCTAAATGAAACCCAGCAGCCTGTTGTGTGTCTGTGTGCACACTCACACAACGTCCTCCACTGCAGGTAGAGTGGATCTCCATGTTCCTGGTGCAGGTTGATGTTGTCCCACAGGAGCTGGACGTAAACCTGCTTGCTGTCCTGGGACAGTGACGTCAGGGGCAGCTGCGAAGACAAAATAGTGAAAGGTGAAGGAAAGCCACAACAGAAGACACAAACGATGAATGACAGGCTCGGTCTAATCTAACCTGTACTCCTTTGTTGCAGTGTTCAGAGGTGAGGATGAGACCAGGTAGGTGAGAGGGCAGGTCCAGGCGACGGAAATACCACACCAGGTTCCAGAAGATGATGGGGTGCTGGCTGAGGAACTTGTGGGTGTAGATCACCTGGTCGGACATGGAAGAGAAGTTGGATTTATAGGAGTAAACCTCTCAGGATCTTGTGTCAAGGCAGACGTGAGATTATGTGACTCCTTTACCTGATCTCCCTCGTTCTCCAGCAGGGTCTCCAGCTCCTTGCGCAGCACCAAGGGGCTAAGGTATGGTACGGACACAGGCTTAGGGTTTGGCCGTTTGGTCCCCATGCCATCCTGACAAATGAACACACACATCAATCATTTTAAGATCAGCTACATCTGTTCAACGGGGTTAGTGTTTTGTCATTAAGGAGCACTGACCGACACCTCTTGCAGGCTGCAGGGCAGGCTGGTGGTGGAGACGCCGTGTCCGGGTCTCTGAGAATAGTCGAGACTCTGCAGCGGTCCACCAACACTGTTGCTGCGTGTCAGTGACGTCCCGCTGCATCTCTGGTGCTTCCCTGCTGCCTGGTGCTCCAGGAGACCCAGGGGGTCCGACTGCACGGGTTCAGGAATCAGACTAGAAACACAAAAAGTAAATGACTCACGAGAAGAAACTGGGCAAGTATTTAGCTTCTTGAACTCGAGCTGTAACTGAGGTGCTTGAAGTGTTTGGAGTTTGGAGCGTACCTCTTATGTGTTCCAGGCCGATCATCTGGACTCTCCCGGGGTTCCTCTTCAGGGAAAGAAATGAGGTCTGGTGCCTTAATGTCGGCGGAGCTGCTGGCTGTGGGCTGGGCACTGGTGCTGTGGATGCTGTCTCCTGAGGCACTGGGATTCATGTAGAACCTGAGCAGAACAAAAATCACACAACAGTCAACTTGTGTTACTATTATTATGAGATACACTTCTAGGACAACAGATTCTTACCCGGTCACTGTGCGCAAATCATGAAACTCGACGTGCAATAAGGGAAGAAAGGCTGTGCGACAGTAAGGACAGTTGGTATTCAGGTTGGAGTCGTCGGCCGTCCAGCCCGCCATTATCTCCTCATCGTACACCAGGGCCTCACAAGAGCGGCACTGGGAGCAGCTGGACATCAGCACCTGGCAGGAGGGAAAGATGTGGAAACAGTTTGGAGTTATTAAAGTGTTCATGTTGGCAGCAAAGGTGATGCTTTTGTGTGTACAGTATGTCTGACCTCCAGTGCACAGTTCTGGTAAATGCTCGAAGAGGAAGCGTGAAGAGAGGAGCCCTGCTCAGAGTCTGGACCTCTGCCTGCTCGTCCTGGAGTTGGATCTGCAGATAAAGAGGAAAATAAACTTTGAAAACTAACTTCACAGGCCAGCTAACCTCATGCGACCCTTGTCTTGTACGAGAATGGGTGCTTACGTGTCTGGTGGGTCCCCCGGCCTGTGTCGCTGCTGCCACTGCTGCTGCCCAAGCTGGTGCAGCTCTGGTTCAGTCCGTTGGCCACCAGCCCTGGGATGGTTCCTCTCTCTGGACTCTCATCCATGTCGTGAGCAGCCAGCATCTGTTCGTCCAGACTGTCCGGGAAGCCGCCACCGCCCTGAGCTTGTTCATCCTAGAAAGTAAAATTAAGGTTGAGGATTCAGAGGATTAATCTCCAGCTTATAAAGCTAATAAAATAGAAATCATCCTGTGATGACGCTCACCTCGTCGTCTGAGTAGTAAGCTGAAGCAACTGCCCCCCACACTTTGCTGGCCACATTTGCTGCCTGCTTCATGCCTGACTTAAGCACATCAATTTTAGGTCCTGACAAGAGGGTGTCCATCTTGATGCCTGAAATGGAGTTGATGACCGAGCCCAACGACCCTCCCTGGGAGGACTTGACCAGAGCCGTCAGTGAGGCCGATCTAGGACCGGGGCTACCCGCAATGCTGAAGGGCGTCTTCGTCTTTACTGCAAAAGTCTTGGAGCGAGTGACCATACTGGGGCTGCGTCTGGGTGTGTCGCCAGGGGAGCCAGCTGGAGTTTTGACAGGAGGCACAGGGAGGCTAGACCTGCGCTCCAGAGACGGTTTAGGCTGTGGGGAGTCAGCAGAGTCTCCTTGAGCCTGCTGGAGCTCCATGCTGGAGGACTTCACCCCTAGAGGGCTCCTCAGGCTCATGTACATTTCGATCTCCTCGGCCAGATTGCGGGACACCACAGCAGGAACAGGGCGTTGTGTCTCTTGGCTGGTGACGGAGGCCGACTCTTCGGTCTCTGACACCAGGAGGGAAAGCGGGTCGGCACCCGCCTTCACATCCGCCCTCTCCAGGGTTGCACTTCGCAGCCCAGAATCCTCCTCCTGTGTTTCAGTGTGCTTCCGCTCTCGTTTCTCCATTTTTGCCTCAGTGCCTTCTACCGCCACATCATTTCCCTTCTCTTCTTCTGCTTCTCCTGGCCCCTCTTCTTCAGGCAGCTTCCCCAGTATCAAGCCCCGATCATCCTCAGGTTCTTCCTCCAGGTCTTTAAAAAGAGCTTTGGACACACTATTGGGGGGTGGGCTTTGGCCTGCGCAGAGCGCTGCAGCCAAGATGCGCGCATCAGCACCCATCTGACTGGCCATGTGGTCCACGCCTTTCTCTAGGAGCATGCCAGCACGTGTCTCTGCACTGAAGCTACAGCTGCGTTCAGTGAAGGATTTCTGCCGCTGCGTTTGAGTCTGGTTAGCTACATCGCCTGCTGCCAGCGAGGCATCGTCATCCGGGAGAGACACGTTGTCAGATTTGCTGTGTCTCCGGAACAGCTTCCCTGTACCTGCAAAATGTGGATGGATGTGTTTAATCTGTACATTATAAAAAGTCATAAAAGTGACTAAATGACTTAGTTATGGGTTTCATCTTTCTCCTCACCGGTTTCCCTGCCTCCATCAAAGCTTCCTGTGGACAGCTTCACAATGCTGGGCACAGGCGAGGGCACATCGACAGGACTGGGCGGCTCTGCTACTGCTACAGCGCTGTCCACGGAGCCTGCGATGTCACCTCCTGGATGAAAAAAGTACATAGTCAACAGACCGGCGTCAGTGTACAAGGAGAAAAAGGGGTTTCTAATGCAGAACTACAGTTGAATGTGACCGTTTTTCATACAGAATGGAAGTAGCTGTTTTTACCATTCTGCTGTGTTTTAGAGTCGTTCCTCTCTTCAGTGGAAAGAGCAGCTGCGTGTGACGGCTCTGACAGCTCCTGATGTAACTCATCCTTGGAGCCGTAGCCTTGATCCGACTGCCTTCCTGTGGATCGCAAAATCACACAAACCATGATGTACTCACACATCTTATCATTATCAATGAGATTAAAGCAAATATGCTTCACTTCCGTCATAGATTTCTCATTTTTTTCTTAAAGAGTAGTATTCATATAGCACCCTTTTACACCTGTGAACCCGGTAACTTTGGTGAATCAGTACCTGTACTACAGTGGTTGTCCGCTGTATCTTCCATGCTGTGGCTGTGTGCAAATACATTGTGTTCCTCTCCGTTGACCTCACTCGAGCTGTCTGCACTTCCATGACTCAACCGGTCAGCATCGGTGAGTGCCGACCCACCTTTTGAAGCAGCTGCAGGCAGAAAGACACGGGATGGAAAAAGTGAGTAAGGAACAAGGAAACAGAGCGAGTTTAAGGAAAATAGTAATAGTAATCACACTGTTTATTCCATCCCCACCTGTGGTACCAAGTGTGGGTCCCGTCTTTGAGGGTGTGCGGTCTAGAGCCTGCTTGAACTGGCCAACTCCACGGAGCACATTACGCAGCTTGGTCCACATAAAGAGGCCACTACGGTTCCTGCTTGGCCATGGACTCTCCAGGACGGCCTGCAGAGGGAGCGCAGTGGAGATCAGGACATGCAAAGGCAGTGTAGCACTTTCAGTCCTTGTAGCTAGAGCTGAGAAATGTTTTAGCAATGTAGAAGTCTATATGTGACCTTGTTGTAATATCCGTATGTGATGGCGTTTGGATGTACACCAGCTTTTTTCATTTCGACCAAGACTCGCACAGCCATGACAGGGAGACCCCACAAACCACAGAGCTGCATCACCACTCTGTAGCACACCTGAAAGCCAGAGAGGTCGAGAAAACATCAAACATTGATCAGAGTATCAAACCATGAGAGGAAGACGCAGACACACAGAAATATAATCAACAAATGTAAAAACTGTACCTCATCCAGCACCTCCACCTCAGTGGTCCTCATCTTCAGGAGGACATTGTACGCCTGCTGCATGGCCCGGCTTTTTGACTTGGCCAATCGCACGCCTGCTGGCAGGCAGATGAACCACAGGCTGTAGCAGTGACTGAACAGACATCGAGCCCACAGTGGAGGATTGGAGTAAAAGCGCTTTGCCATCTTGTATGCTAGCTTGATCTCCTGTTGGATCGGGCAGACATTTAAAGCGTTAACAGGGTATTGCTGCTGCTGCTACTGAATGCGACTGTGTGTTTATCTACACACCTGCTTCGTCCTCTTTGCCAGCAGTGCAGGGCTGCTGGACAGACTGGCCCCCGCTGCCCTGCTGCTCAGTGCAGGCTTTAACTCCAGAGGACGGTCAAACAGCTCCACATGCAGCTTTGGGAAACTTTTATAGCTGGAGGATGATAAAATATGATTGTTGCAAGATTATTTCATTTTTATCAATCAAATAAAGATTCAATAAAGCAGAGCTGATAGACATACGTGTATTTCGGTGCAGGTTCAGGTCCATCGCCAACTGGAGGTTCAGGGGGCATGACGAAGACCGTGTGCTCGCTCTTCTGGGACTCATCCAGCTCTAAAAGCCTGGTGTCCTCCGATGACTCTCCCTCAACCTGCAGTCGTGATTACATCCAGAGCATTAATAATACTGACAACTATAACTGAGTTTGACAAAAAACACACTCAGAGAGTAAACAACTGCAAGCATATTGCATTCTATTATGCTTTTCTGATTAGGCAGTCAAACACGCTCATTTGATTATGGTTAGGAATTAAGGATAGAAGAAATGCAGGAAATGTTTGTGCTCCGTGTAGAGAACATTTATCAAAGGTTGAGAAAGGTTCAGTTATTTACTTGTTCGGGTTAGTCACAAACATAAGAAAGAGAAGGTGCAGGGAAATCTGATTACAGTGTAAGTGATTACCTTGGTGCCCTTGTCGGTGATTTTATCAGAGGGAAAAAGCTGTAAGAAGAGGAAAGAGAGCAAAGGGAACAGAATGAATCAGAGGAAATTTTGGCTTCCTTGCTTTCCCAGCGGACGGATGTTATTTTGCCAATAAAACAACATGAAACAAAGGCTCATTCATGGAAGGAACCGTCAGGTGGAAGAGGAAAAACAAAACAGCGTAACACCAGTGTGCGACACCAGTGTGCCGACGCTGGGCAGGTAATCACCTTCTCGACGCAATCGTCAAAAAAGGCAAGGCCAGTGTCTTTGTCGCTGACGAAGGTGCACTCCTCAATGAAGCGGATGAATATCTGGGTCTTGGTGAGCTGGGAGTAAAACTTCTGGTGGGCGCGGTCTCTGCTTTTGAGAAACCCTGCAGGAAGTCAAGAAGAAATTGTGGTGTCACTTCTCATGTGTGACTGAAATCCACATTTCCACAGTCATTCTTCAGTCATACACTTGAATGAGACTAATGTGTTAACATATGCTTTGTGTCTTTCACTCTATCTGTAGCTAAAACTGATCTGTAACAGTGACGTGAAGCTTAATGGAGGTGTGAGTCAATTTCCCAGCAACATCCATTTTTTAAGTCTTATTATAGCAATGAAGGGTGATTGATTTAGAAAAACCACTTAGGTGGAGTAATAGCCGAGATGCTCCTTGAAATAGAAATGCCAATAAAATTAAACATTAGATTAAGCCTGTAAATTATGCATAAGAAAGGGGAGCTTTAAATCTGTTGTCTACCTTGCAGGTCATAGAGGGAGTCTGCGGCCGTGGCCTTCTCAGAAGGAGCCTGGGTGATGGGTTTGAGGTAGGAGCGGTAGCCCTTCAGGATGGAGGCCATGAAGCGAAGGAAGGTCTCCTGGATTTCCATCTCCAGGGACGTCTTCTTCTTCTGCCAGGTGAAGTCCGCCTCAATGGGGGTCATGTCCACTGCCGAGCTGTCCTGGGACGTTTGACGCACTGAGACTGAAACACGAGGCGTTTCAGACAGTTGAGATAAAATGTTGCTTTTTTTGTACATTATTAAAATACTCATTTGATTAACAAAATATCTACGGAGCCCTCAAACTGACAAATTTAGTCAAATATTATTGATTAAAATGGAGTTTACAAAGAAATTAAATGCTTTATACTTCTCTTTGAACCTGTAATAAGTCTTTTTTCCTTTTCCAATCACCACAAATTAGATAAAATAATAAAAAATGTGATTTATCTTACTTGTTTATATGTTTTATTAGCTCATTAGCTCCTTATTTTCCTCATCATGTGTCCACAGAAACACCGTTTTGGAGGTGAAGATAATGTTATGAAGACAGAGGCAAGATGCTAGTGACGTTCAATGTGCCAACGCTGTTAGCTTGCTAGCTAAAATGCTTCGGCTACTGAAAACTTAATGAAGTGATGCTACGGCCGTATGCAGTAAAGTGTAGCTGCTGATTAGCTGCAGTTGAAAAGTAGCTAGCTGCTCAGTGTGTGGCCTGTCCCAGCACTCTCCCAGTGCTGCTAACTGCACGGCTAACTGAGCCATCTAACCAATGGCGGCAACAGTTAGCAGCAGTTAACAGCTATTCAAGCTGCCCCTTATTGTGTTTGAGTATGAATTAGACAGATGGCCAATTTTTACATATTGCACCTTTATCTGGACCTACTTTATCTGACTATGCCATCATGTTTTGTTCTTTACGCTGTAATTCTTTTCAAAGTTTATTATTTCTTTTTCCCCTACATTTTAATTATTAGTCTATCAATGATTGATGTTTTTAACTAGATTGTCAGTTTTTAGGCACCATATATAAATACACAGGGTGGACAAAATAAACATGGACAGAGAATATTATTTATTCTAATATAACATCTTAAATCAGTTTGAGACAAAGTGTGATAAAGATTCAGCTCTTTGGTAATTTTTTACATCATAGTTTATGGTGTTGTAATTAACTAGATTATACTGATCAGGATATTTTGTCCATTCCCTGCATCCTAATTGTCTGAAGTCAGATGCAGTTTGTACCACTGGCCAGAGGGTGGTGCAAGTTGCTCAGTGAGTTCATTAGAGACTTGCAGGGCTTCTTTGGGAGATTCTTCCAGTTGTTGTGTCTCTTTTCGTCTGACCTGCAAACACACAATACCACAAACGCAGTTAGCAGGAAGTAACAGGACAGCTGCATAAAAATCATCCTCTGATTCCTCTTGGTTTAACAAATGCGTTGACGCAATATTTAAGACAGTTGTTCAATACTATGAGAGCTGTAAATATAGAGCAGAAATTAGGCAGTGAGATGGGTATCAAAGCACAGCGTACAGGTAGATAGTGTTGGTATCCAGATCCACACAGACAACATCTGGCGGGGGGTCGTAAAGGTCAAAGTAGCGGGAGTCCACACCCACTATAAATGGACAAGGAGCGTTGAGGACGCCTGCTAGAGACAGCGGGCACAGGGGGATGTAGGGACACTGCCACTGGAAGGGAAAGATCATCTGAGGAGAGACACGAGAGAGGGGAATGATTACTACGACCAGGCTCACAATAAGACGCCTTTTTGTTTGTTTGTTTTTGCATTTACTCCAGAATTTCTCTATCAGACTCCAGAATTAGATTTGGGCAAATACAGAGACTCTATTGAATAACTCACGATGCTCTGATTTATTGGAACTGATTCATTGTGACACTTGAAATGCATGTGTGGGACTTTTGAGGATTGGGACATCCTGTGCATTCAAAGACACATGGTCGGCAGAGTTAATTATGCTCAGCCGGAGAATCAACAACCGATCGCAGTGAAAAAAGGACAAAGGTCAAATACACGGAGGAGCGGCAGTATTCTTTAAATATTATGTAAAATGCAATAAAGATGTTTTGAGCAAAACGTTGACTCATTCATCACCCTGAGATATAATTATCGAGCAGATACAACAATGGGATGACTAACTGTTCCAACTAAAAGGGTGGACGGGTAATCTACACAACAGCTGTAATCTTATCAACATGAGGAGGAGGATTTTTACTAGACTAGCTTTGGTAACTCATTCATGGAGGGTGATGACTTCGCCTGCATTTATGTTGCAGAGAATCTGAAGCCAGATATCTCAGATAAAGTATTTTTATCCAGAGATGCAGCTATATGCAAATATGTTAGATTGCACAACACAGAAGTGAACTCACTACAGAGTTCACTTCTGTGTTGTGCATGACACCTGTGGAATATGTTACGGTGGCCACGGTTATAAAATTGCTTTACTTTATGGCCTGTAATTCATTTAAAATTTACTATGACTTGTGTAATTGTCTGCATAGTGAGAAGTTGCCTAATGACACGCTCACTTCGCTGAGTCGTGATTTCTGATTTGATGTCTGAAGAAATGCAAGAAATGTGGAAGTAATCAAATTACTGTTGGCCTTTTAAAAAAAACCTGTTCCTCTTCTCGCTGCTTGTTGTACTGTGCTTGTAGGTAAACAGCAGTCTACCTGACTGTCAAATAAACTGTAAGTCAAGCCATTATAATTAAAAGTAGTGATAATTATTGCCCTGTGCTTTCTGGAATGCCTTCAGGGCATCTAATCAAATCGATCATGCGTCAAAGGAATTACATCTATATCTGATTTAGTATGACTACCAGACGTGCAGTTCAGATGTTGTGGTGCTTTATTTGATCCTATTAATGTCACGAGAAGTGTTAAGCAGGGTGGAATTATTATCTCTCTATTGTTTAAAAAGGTGCACTACGTAGTTTTGGGGAATATATTTTAATCAGAAGAGAAAAATCTTCATTAACTGATTTTGTTTTTATGCCTAAAGAAAACTAAATAAACAAACTCTCTTTGCTTTCATGACTGAATAAACATTATATGTGGCGGACCCTGCCACCTTTCTAGCTTCAAACAGTGTTCTGGGACCTTATTTTCCTCTGAGAACAGCTCGTTTATTCAGTTTTGGAGTCTCAATTTATTCTCCGAACCTACACAGCGCCTTTAATTTGTATATCAATGATTTGCCTGAGCAGCTGATTATGAATCAACCTTTGTGTTTGTTCATCTCATAATTAATGTTTCTATGTATACAGATGGTTTGGTTATATTTCTCTCCCAACAGAGCTGCTTAACCCTGACAGGAATGATTTAATCTTAATTACACATATAATGGGTTATAAAATTACTGTTTATATTACTTGAAGTACACAGTTGGGGTTAAGCCCTATCTTTAGATGACTTCATGCACAATAGAGATTAACTATTAATATGGTCAGTAACATATGTTTCTTACAGCCACCACAGCCTCGGCCACTCCGGTGAGCACAGCGGGCCGGAGCGAGTGCAGCAGGATCTTATTCTCCAGCAGGACAAAGTGCAGCAGCGTGGCGCAGTTCTCGGAGCCCAGATTCATCAGCAGAGTCCCGTAGTCTGCCCCGCTGATGGAGGGGGAGGAAGGAGAGCACAGAGGATGTGAGTGATGTGATGAGTTCGGAAAACACAACAGAAAGCAAGTGAGAAGAGACATCAGGGAAGTGAGGAGCAGAAAAGAGAATTGATGTGAGAAACAAGGCAATTCTCATGTAAACAACAGCCATTTTAACTTCTGTTAATACGTGTTTTTAAAATCAACACCCTAACCTCACTGCCTCACACTCACACTAACACATGCTCGCTTTGTGAGGTTTATAATGGAAACCGTCTGTTGAGACTCAGATTTAATCTGACAGTCCTATCTAAGGAAGCTAAAGAACAAATTAAAGACAAAACAAATTTGATCCACTGGCTCTGTTTGCTGATGCAGTTTTCTTGTGTTCACATACAGTATGATGTCATGTTGTCTGACCTTTTCAGAACCTAATATGACTTTATAGAGAGTTTTGTAACTGTGACTTAAATTAAAACTCCTTTTCATGTCGTGTCACTGAAATTTGTCAGAGCTTTGTTCCACCTTGGTTTCCTGTCTGTAAATGATGTATCTTATTTAATTATTGTGCCTGTCATGCATATTGTTTTACATTTGTATGTTGCTCTTTTGCTTTCATTGTATCTTGTGAAGCTCTATGTAACAGCTTTTCTAAATATAATTTTACTTATTTACTTGTGATGTGAAACACAAAGGGAGCAACAGCAGCGGGTCACATTAGCAGGAACACCAATTAGTATTTTGTGTTAGCTTTAACAAGCTAGGCCTGGCTGTCATCCCTTCTGAGAGTTTTCAACGCAACATGAGGAAACAAAGGGGGCTGAGAGTTGAAGTGCTCCTATCGATTGCAAAATTATGCAACACAGCAGTGGTGGAAAAAAAAGCTAAAAAATGATGATGCCTGAGGCTGTTTGCAGTGTGAGGATTTGACCCGGAAAGAACAAACATGAATGAAAGAACAATACCCTGGTTCTTTTTCTTCCAGCCTGCTCGGCTGTTTTTCTTTTCAACAAAGCACTCAACATATACTGAAGGGCGGCTGCGTTTAGTTTGAAGTGCAAACAAAACTGTCAAAGTATAGAGAAGAAAACTAAAACACCGACCCCCCTTGTTTGAAAAAGGATTTCAGCAAAGGAATTCAACATGTTATTTTCTGCAAAATTACTACGTCCAGCAATGCAAAGCCCAATTACCTGAGGGGTAAGGGTGTACACACAGGCTGGGAGAGGATTAAGTTGTCATGTGCCGAGAGCTGAAAGGAAAAATATAATGTTCATATATGAAACTGAAAAAAACACAATGATACACAAGTTAAAAGAGCACTATGTAGGTTTGGGGACAAAGATCTTCATCGAGTGAACAAACTGACTTTAAAGGACACGATATCATACTGTTTTCATTCCTTTGTTTATATGTGGCGGACCCTGCCACCTTTCTCAAACAGTGTTCTGGGATCTTTATTTTCCTCTGAGAACTGCTTGTTTATTAATTTATGGAAAAACTTGTATATTATCTAATTAATTTTGAGTATAAATTTCTTCCTCCAAAACTACAGAGTGCCCCTTTAAATTTTAATCTTCACTGAGAAAATTGGCAATCATTAACCAGGTAAAGAGACCAAACAAACGAGATGTGTCACCTGGACTAATATTCTTGGCCTTTGAGGGGAAGGAAACGACACATTGTGCATGAAGTGTGAGATGTGCCTGTAGAGAGAACAAAATGTGTTAATTAGCCTTCAAAATCTTTCAGACATACTCAGTAACTACCGATCAAAAAATGAGCTTTGAGATCTGTAGGTACTTCGCATAATCAGCCCCAACAAATGATCTAAAAATATTTGTGAGTGGGTTCCTACTTTTCTATAGGCAGTGGGTGCGGGCCTGAGACGGACAGCTTGTAGAGGAACATCAGGAACTTGCGGAAGGACTCGAAGAAGGGCCAGCGGGAGAGCAGGCAGATGCATTTATTGGTGTTTACAGGCCGGTTGGGGATCATCTTCTTCTCCACCGTGCTGAGCACGCCCAGCTGGATCTTCTGCTTCTCGCTCAACTGATCCACTGAATATGGCTCATAGAACTGGATGGCTGATCCGTACACCTGCAAACACACACGGACGCAGTCATTTCATCACTTTGCAACTTGTTGGCGTCTCAGGACCAGTTGATGGAAAAGTCACACGGTCGTCTTTTCAGAGAAACAATCTCTTGCTAACATTTGTCTTTTTCCATCAATGGGAGCTTGATGTTGCTGCCTCTCACCTTTTCACCAGAAGAGATGGTTAAGACAAATGTGGAGAAGACGGGCAGAGGATCACGTGTGTTTGGTGCCCAACACTCGATCTTGGCACCCATGGGCAAACAAAACAGAGGGACAGATTCTGACAGAGGGAAAGACTCATAATCCTCCTGTGGGTAACGGAAGATGAGACCTGGAGAATGGAGAAAAGAGGCAGTTATATACACAAGTGTTGTTATGGTTTAGTTCTAAAGGAGTGTCATAAATCAATACATCCCAGAGCTACACTGGATACTAAAGTAGCTTCAGAGAAGCTTCAAAGCTTGTTTCATTTCTCTGCAAGGATTAAACAAAAGGGACATCAGCATTTTTTAGTTCTGAAGAAAAGGAGCAATCATTCAGTATAATGTGGTTTCATTTTTCAGGAAACGGCTGTTGTGTTCCTCACTGTATCTTTTTGTTTGGTGAGATGTCTTTCAGACAAGACACACTTTTATATGCAAACATGCACATACACAAACATGCAGACACACAAGTAATGGGCGTGGCAGGAAGCACTGTTGTCTGCGATGAATAAACAGCCGCCTCACAGGAAAAAGGCCAGCCAAAAAGATAAGCATGTGTGTCTGCATGGGTGTGTGTGTCTGTGTGTGTGCACATTCATACGACACTGATTCTACGTGTGTTGCACAATGAATTGTTACAAAGGCCAGGCTGTTAAGGAAACATTCAGTCAGTGAAAATGTCACACAACAATTTCAGAAACGCTAGCTGCAATAAGCGAGAACAATCTACAGCAAGATCACAGATACACACTGACGGTGTCGCTCGCCTGAGCTTTGAGACAGAAATATAACCGAGGTTGATTCTATCAATAGGTCGCATCATCAAACAGGCCTGCAGACAAAGTCTTTCAATGTGGAGGAGGTTATGAATTTACAATAAAAAAGACCTTTTCTTTAACAACTCACTGCATCCTCCCTATTCACACTGGCATATTTTCGCTCTTTTTCATAAATTGAAAACAAACTTGTACATCACTCTTAACTAATGCACAATAACAATAACATCAAGGTAAATGCAGACCTCTAATGACTTTACTAACGTACAGCACTCATAAAATATTCGACTTATACTCACCAGCTTTGTAACTGATAGAATTGGACGCAGATACTGATTTCTTGTAACACAGGAACACATTGGAGCCCCACTGAAAGGTTTAAAACAGACTTTTACAAATTTGTTCTCCAAATACTGACGATGCAACAAGCTAAAGAATAAAAATCAGACTCACCATGCCAATGTTGAGGTTCTTTTCCACCTTGCAGAAGGTATGTGGTGGCGTCTCTCCCTTGCTGGTGATGATGACGCAGATGTCCGTCACTGCCAGGGAGTTCTGGGGCTGGACGGGCGGTGCTCGGCGGAAGGTGATGAAGATGCGCTGCGAGGTGGCGGAGCTGTTGTTGACGTTGGCGCAGCGGCCGTACGGTGTGGCCTGGATGACCTCGCAGCCCTGGATCAGACGCTCCTTACCCTCGTACAGCACACTGATAAACACAACAAACGGTAAGTGTAAATGTTAGCTCGACACTTGACAATGTCTGAATAGAGACTCCATCGAGAAGAGAGAAGTTAAGATGCAACAGGAGCTCGAGTGTGTACAAATGTTTTTAGATGATTGCAAAAGTGATCGAAATGGTTTGAAAATTAAGATGATAGATAGCAGAGAGTGCAATGACTCATGTCTACATATTCTGTACGACAAAGCTCTCAAAGATAATTAGCCGTCTCAGAGAAGAGTGCGGTCCTGGAAGCAGTTTTGCTGTCAGGCATGGCTTTCGTTAAACAAGCGTAGCTGCCAAACGGCAAATAACTCACATTCAGATGATGCAACCGTTTACACTGCAAGAACATAAGGACGTACAAGTTTGAATGTGGCAACAAATCAGTCAGCAAGACAGAAAGAAGAATGCCAAACAGAAAGATCTCGGAATTTCTGTGCGGTGACGAAGGAAATCAACATATAGTGGATGTTTACTGCTGGTGTGGCTAATGAGCTACGCCGGTGTGAAGCAAAGGCTTCCAGACGATCCGACAGAGCAGAGCTGATGGTGATTTCAGAAGGAAAGACACCACAACAATATGTAAAGCAACATTATGCAGAAATGTAATTGGGGTCACCACTAGTGAGTGACCCCAATTACATTTCTACAAGTAGTTATTTGATCCATTGTTAGTATAGAAATATTGATAAGTGCAGCTTTAAGTCCTCCGAGCTGTCAGAAAACAGCGAGGCAAGCTCAGGCTCACATTTGTTTATGTCTGGCTCGTGTTAAAGGAAGCTTCAATATTTATTTAATTCATAAGAATATTTTTTATCAGTTCTAATTTACAGCATAAGTGTGCAGGGCCATTTAAAACTATCAACAGACACTCACACTGGTTTAGTAAAAAAGTGCATTCTTGGGAAACAGTAAGCAAGAGGCTGCACTGTGGCTCCGGGGGGAGGATAATCTCTGCCTCTCCTGTTTAACAGGGAGGATCAGTGTGTGGTCACTACTGCTGACTTTCTTCTCAAAGCTCTGGTTTCCTTCTGAGGCTCGTCGGGTAAGCCTGTCTTCAGAGGGTAATCTGATTCACATATCTACCAGCTGACTCATTCAAATCCCAGACAGTCAGGGAAGCTTGGATATCAAATCATATCCAATTTAGTACAAAACAAACACTTTGAAAATGTTTTGTGCATTGCCAGCCGGCTTTCCTTATCACTCCTGCTGTGGATTATCACAGGGCTAAAAGTGTCAGACGGATGCAATCAGCGCCCACTGTGTTGGATTTCTTTGCATGACTGTGTGGCTTCTATGGCAGCATGCTCCATGTCCTCCCCTTTCCAGCTGGACAATGCAATGTGGGAGGCCTACAGCTGTGATTCCTGCCCTCTTTAAACTAAGACAGAACCAGTCTTTGCACACATTTTTTTAAAATCTTGTGCAGGCTACAGGGCAGCCAAGGCAGATATAATAGTCCCGAAACACTCCATTTATTCTGAAAAGAGTGCAGGACGAAGCTAAAGAGGCCAGGAGGACAGTTGCCAGCAAATTCTCATTTAGGCAACAAAAAACAGAGCCCTAATGGGCACAGTGAGTCGTGACGCTGTGGAGCCCTGGGCTGGGAATGCTGGCTTCACTGAGAGAAGGAAGGATGGATTATTTACAGGTTGCTGGCTTTCCATTTATTCTATAGGTGGCTGAAGAACAGGCAGGTGGAAGAGAAGTCAGGAGGAGGAGACACAAAAATGTTCACAGACCTTCTGTGTCGAAGCTCTACCAAAACAGAACCATCAGAAGGGACCCAATGCTATATAATACATAATACAATCATGTCTATCATATCACTTATTAATAATCGATCAAACAGTCGTGAATTTTACATTAGGAGTCTCTTAATATCACCTCAGAAAAGAAGCTTGTGAAATCTGTTCATCAGTCTCATTAAACTGCCTGACTGTGCCCTGACATGACTCCAACTTCTTTAAATTAAGTTTGCTTCTATTTCCACCACCCCATATGTCTGTGAGCATGAAAAGCAGGATTGCGCAATCTCTTGGAGGAAACAAGACTTGACATACGATCTTGTGTTTAAGCTCAGTGTGCCGACAGCTGCAGGGTTTCAGGAGACTTTTGAGTGGTTCTTTCGTTTAAAGCCACATTTCACAGAAGATAATCGCATGAATAAGACATGAAACGATCATCACAGAAGAAGTGGAATGCCGTCAATGTGTTGCAAACTTTATACAGCAACACCTGTTTTAATGCAAAACCTGAATCTTTCCGAGTGTCGTCTCTTGTAACTTGAAACTCCAGTTTGTTAGTGGGGGAAACAAAGAGGCTTTAGACAAAGACTGAGGTGTGTGGAGAAGTGAGACACCTCAGGCAGTTGCATCATGACTGCGTCCACAGTGCCAGTTCATTTGGGACGGACGAGTTAAGAGATACAAAGCTCTGATGGTGAAATGTAGGTCAAACTTTTGGCTACCCTGCTGAAGAAGTAAAAGCAGTGTTACCTTTCGGCTTGCTGGGATGGATAAGTGAATTATAATGGAGTTCCCTCTTTGAGGATAATAGGAGGAAGCAGGAAAACTGTATCAATGCATGTGAGCCAAGAGGTGTGGCTGAGAGGGAGAACTCCATGACGCAACAGGGGCGAGTGAATGAGTTAGTCAACACACCTACTTCCCTTAAACTTTAAACTTACATTAAATAGGACACTGGAGAGAAACACCTTTCAAAACAATACATAAATGTCATATATTACAATAAGCTTTTAACAAAGGGTACAAACTAAGTGTCCCAGTGTGATAGTGAGCCCACTTGCACAACACCAGGACTCTGAATGTGATGCAGCTAAATGGAATTCAGCCATTATTAATTTAATTTTTTTTTTACACGCACGCTTCTCTTACCGCGCTTCGTCAGAATGGTTTTAAAAAAAAGGGACTCTTGAATGATGTTGATGATGCATGTTAAATGAAATATGTATGCATGTGAAGGCCTGTCTGCATGCTGTGAGTGTGAGCCCCGCTGGTAGGACACTTTGGGGATCTTTAATCATATCTGTAATTGCTTTTACTTCTCATTAGCGTCACACACTGAGCGTCTGACTCTACTGTAACTGAGTGAAGAGCAGAAAGCATTTAAGAGTTAACTTAGCTAAAACCACTGTTAGCTAACTGACTATATATCATATTATTATATTGCTATGTATTGTAATAAATCTACATACTTCCATTGACTAAATACATGATTCAGAATAAAGAAGTGGACGTAGCTACTGTGACATCACCCACGGGGTTTTGGACTACCGTTTTAAAGTCTCCTGTTCGGCACTATGGATTTTGTTTGTAGTCAGCCCGGAAGGAAAGACGATGAACTGTCCCTGCAAACTCATTGCTACACTTTTATCCAGACTGACAGTCATCGTGTTTGTGACTTTTCAATCACGAGGTAACAACACCCTAAAGCCTACCCTGCTTAACTGTGTATTTAAGTCTAAACAGGACCATCATTTACATAATAAACAACATTCTGTGAGGGTGGAGACTTGAATCTAATGATTGAGACAATAACTCACTGAAAATCTGTTTTCTGAGGAAAGGAAGTGAGAAGTAGGGTCATTTTTTCAAAAGCTTGCATACGATTGATTACTTTTTGCTGCTACATTGCCAACCTCCCAAATATCGTTGCCTCCGCTGCCACGACAGCATTTTCTTTTCAAAATAAAAGCCCAAAGATGCCACAACAGCTGTCTGTTATTTTGAAAAGTATCACATATGATGGCAAATAGAGATATTTCATAATATCTCAAATTGTCCCAACCTGCCGTCCACTTCTCTACATACAGTCCATCCAGAAAACGACTCTCTGGCCATTGCAGGCATATGAATGTACCGGATAACCAACACTGACATAAACAAACCGCTGACTCACCCAATGTCAATGAGAGGGGGCTTCCCTCGACCCCTCCTGTAGCACAGAAACAGCTCAGGGCTCTTAAGACTGCCATGATTAAGGTTGGCTGGCTGGCCACTGTAGGTGCTGTCGATGCAAGTGAAGCCTTCAGGCACCGTTTCTCCCGCCGACCTGTTGATGACGGCCAAGTCAGTAATGGGCGCTTTGGGCCCGCTGGACTTGGTCTCTGACAGATCCTGCTCGAGGGGCGTGGACTTGTCAGTCAGCCCGGCCACCACAAAGTAGTCGGTCACGCGGTGACCCTTGTCCTCGATCATGGCTGGACGTACCTGCAAGGAAGAGAAATAGTCAGTTTGTTTGCCTTATAAACCCTCCTGTACCACGTTCGTAGAGGACTCGTCTACGGTTAAACTACTGCTCCACACATGCAACAGCAACTGCACTTACTCTATAGCCCAGGAAACACTGCATGCTGCTCTTACACATCACCTCGGGACAGTGGGATGGATTACACATGCAACAGAATGCTAAGTTATACTGTGGCTGATGCAATAAAAGGATCCTTTAAGTCTGCTGCGCCACAACGAGGCAAACAAACCGGGGGAAACACAAGGGCTAATGAAGGGACTGGATTTGTTGACATTCACAAACACTCTTGTCATTGTAGATCACTGCACCGCTCCAATTATGCCGAGAGAGTTAAAGCTCTGATGGCCACAGAGAGCCAAGGGAGAGCAGCGGGGCCCGGAGGAATGCTCAGAAATGTCACTGTGAGTGTAAATCAAGCAGACACCAAAGTCTATAAAACACTAAAATGCACAAATATGGTCACTAGTGACAAGAAAAATATGAAGTGAGACCCAGTTAAGCATGTCTGATGTGATTATTTAGTGAATAATTGGAAGGAATTTCTAAAAGGAAAAGCTTGAGTTTCTATCTTCAACTTTCAGTAATGAGAGTAGCCGTTAGTGACTCAGTTAACAGTTACAACTCAAGGACATTGCTTCATCACAAAAGAACCAAGAAGAAGAAAGAGAAACTTAAAGCCAAAATGGCCATGTTGGCTTCAAAGGGCTGTTAGGAGCTACACAGGAAGTTCAATTTTTCCAGCGGTGAGTCAGCTGTGGCAGGAGGAGGAAAAACGAGGTCTCACAGTGAGCACAGACCGCTCTGGATTTCATGACGCAGACCAATTCAGCCCACTGGGGTTATTTAATGTCTATTATGGACTTTTGACTGATGTTGAACAAATGACATCAAGCCACAGTACGGGTATCTTTAAAGGCAGGTTTAAGAAAATCTAAAAGAATGTAGGTGAAGCTGAATCTGGCAGTGTGGGACGGGAGTGCTCGCTAACGTCTACAGTGCAGGACATCCGTTGGCTTGTGCTGTGAAAGGAGTGGCAGGAGGCAGACTGACCTGCCTGGAGGAAAAATGTTTGGCCACAGCGCACAGCAAACAGCTGACAAAGACTTCCAGCCTGTTTTTTTTCCTCCTATCAACTATACAGCATGCAGTCTTGGACAACAATGACCAAATTACTGTTTCATTCTTTTGGCTATTATATAAACCTTTATCTGACTGATTGAGTGATAAATCTAGCACTGCTTTGAGTTTTAAACTTGGCATTTTGCCCATGTGAACAGGCCAAATTAGATTTTTGTTTTAATCACACTTCCAGCTTTATAGTCCAGGTAGCTTTGAAGAGTTGTAGCTGGATAACTGCCCAGAATATGACCTAATTCTTCATTATTTTAAAACAACGTCTGGAAAAAACACAAATGACAGAGCAGAGAGTGGCACCGTATCAACGCAAGCCTGTTTTAAGTCATCACGTCTCTTGGGTATGACAAACTCCGCACAAACGAAAAAAACAGCAATAAAAGTGCAGCAGTGAAGATGGGATTAATTAGAGGGCCATTCTCACAATTCATAATGAGGCAGGCGATGGAAAATCCCACATGAGGACAGAGTAGAGCTCACAGGTGAGGCAAGGAAGAGAAACATCCAACAGGACCAGCCAAGTGTTTTGTGTGATCATATTTTACTTCTTTACCACACGTACAAATTAACTTTTTTTTTTAAAACTTGTATCCTGAGTTGTTTTTCTAAGTCAAATTAGTTTTTAAAAAAGACCCAAATGATTCCAGATGTAGTAACACAATGAACAATATCCGTACCGCAACGTTAAAAAACACAGACGCTGGTTTCGACTGAATCCAGCTCATCTTATTTTATTATGATGCACAACAGCAATCTGGAGACATGAAGCTGTTTTAGGATTTATTACTCTGAGGAGACTTACTGCTCTGTATCCATGGTTACATCTCACTGGTCAAAACCCCTATTCAGTCTTCAGACTACATTTGCTTTATAACAAATCACACTGAGCTCTCACCAAAGGCTGGCCAGTAAATGTCCCCTGGTGGTTTAACCAGAGACTGGATTGTACTCCTGTTTGTGAGTGTGTGATATTAGTGATTATTATTATACTATTTCACTAGAGTATAGTTAAATAACTATGAAATCAATACATTATTTCCTTCATTTAATATATTAAAATCACATACGTGAGCTGAAGCACCAGCGCATAAGATAACAACTGCACCTGCAGTTTATTAAACAACTTCAACACATTTCTTTCCTAAATATCAGGCTGTTCAGCCGCTAGATGCTTTTTACTTTGTAAATGTTTGATGCTGGTCAGGCAGCTTAGAGTAGGTTTTTATATACACAACAACAAAAACTACACACTTAGAAGCAAAACTGAACTAAAGCAGTTCAGTTGCGGACCACAAAACCAAAACATTGAGCTGAGTCAGGTGCTGATTCTCTGTTGGTTTGTCATTATGAGTGACCACCTTTCATTACACAGTTATTTGATCCATTGTCAATATTAAAATATTGACCGTAGCCAATTTAAAGCTGCTTAAAGGCAATTTAATTTTTTGATTCTGGTGGTCCCTTTGGACAAAAGCAGTACGAGCACCGCTACCTTTCCTTGTGTCTAAAGATCTGATCTGGATAGCATGTGCATTTGAAAGGTAGTGAAAGAAAGGGACAACACATCTTAATATTAGTTTTCCTGTCTAAACACAGCAGGATTCCTGCTGATGAGATAATGTATCTTTGTTAGATTAATAACTGTAATATGACAATTGTAGAAAAAGGTAAACTTTACTTTATTGCTGCACCACAAGACTTAAGATCAGCATCGTTCCTCAGACCGTGAGATCCCTCAATTCATCTTCGGCACTCCACGAAAAGCACTTAACTTTTATGACTAGGCCCTGGATATAGAGACATGAGTATTACATTAGAAATGACTGACAACCAGTTAAAATGTTCTTGTAGAATTCCTAGATGGAATCAGGCAAGTTCACACACATCACAAAGGGAGGCAGAGATTTCAAGGAGCCATGAGACAGGCAAGAAATAGATATGTGAAGATATGTTGAATGTTACAGGTATTGAGGTTTCATAGTTTGGAACATCACCCTATAATAAATGATGTTATGGCCCAGTTGCTCACGCATTGAGACATCGGGCATTACGTTGTAATGAGATAATCAATCTTATTCACTTCACATGTTTGTGGTTTGAATGTTGGTGGTGCAGCACCTGCCATTCACATTAAAAAAAAAAAAAAAGTTTTGCAAGCGTCTGCCCTGCTGAGCAACATGCATACTGTAACCTTTTTCACAAACATTAGGATCTACAATTCGTCTGCTCTCTGAAAAGGTAAGGTTGTATGAAAAAATCGAGGCTGTGAGTCACACAGCTTCCCGACCGCATGGGCACACGTTGCCACAATGTGCCGCAGCAGGGAACAAAGTCATGCGAACAGAAAAAAAAGAAAAGTAAACACTACCCTGGGCGACCAGGAGATCTGTTCGGTCCTGATTGGGCTTTGAATGCTGCCCTATAATTGTTCACCATGCAGATGAATCAACATGTACCTCACAGAGTTCATAAGACACAAAATCAACCTCACAATATCTCATACTTTTATTTCATATCAATTGGGACTTGTTTTCAAAATGCTGCACTGACCTAGAAACTAGGCTACCTGTACCACCAACGCAGATGTTATCTTCCACTATACACAACCACAGACACCTGCTTTTGTGTGAAAGCCCAACCCAAGAACACAATAAACATCCTTCTTTGCAGGAAGAAGAACTTCTGTCAAGTTCTGTCAGAATAAGGATTGTTCTGAGAATTGTGGGGTTTAGTGAAGCAAACAGTCTACAGAGTATGACGTGTTGATATTTCAGGGACTTCCCATGAAAACCAAAAAGGGGTGTATTACTGTCTTATTATTTCCTGTTCTTAAATCAAAAATAGGGTTGACTGTTACTGTTACAAGTCTGATTAGTCTATCATGCTACAGAGAGGGAACCGTCACTAAAAACACCACAAATCCCTAAAACACTCACCGGCGATGTTAGCAGTGTACATGCTTTTAATGCTGGAACCATTTGTGACAGTCCCATCAACCTCAACATTAACCACACATATCTCTTTGTGACAGCTCCTGATAGACAAACATCAGCGCTGCCGTGGCAACCGAGCCCCAACAATGCCAGGCTGCGCGACCCTGAGCTGCGACTAGTGTTACTCTAGCTGAGGAAATCGATCTCCGAGTTTTTCAAGGGTACGTTTAATATAGCTGACATGTTCTCTGTAGTGTGCTGCCGTCAGCCGCTGTCTCTGTTTTAGATGTAAAATGGCAGAGGAGGCTTGTTTTATTGTCCACTTTTTATCACTGGCGAGCAAATAAAACATGGTAGAGGCCATAAAGGCTGATGGCGCTGACAGGGGATTAAACTAAAAGCTTTAAAGCTATTGAAAACAGAAATTAACATAATATTGAGGATTTTCTTGGTCTGCCCTTGTGACAGCACGCAGGGGTGGAAAACTTTCAAGCCTCAAGGCAAAACAATTGTGCAGCTTCTTGGTAAAACTGACAGACATACTGGTCCATTAAATTTCCACTGTATTAAGTCTTGCATTGTAACCTGAGCCCCTGCCTCTAAAGGTTGTGCTCTGCCCCTCCCTTCCCATGTGAAAACCTGTTCCTCTGTTACTCCTGAGCCCCAATGATCGAGTGTCACAGTCTTTGTCTGCGTTGCACTCACAGATGAGGGTCACTACGAACCATGACAGAAGTATTCTGACCAGCTACTTGCCATGAGACTGGTTTCTGGCTTCCTTGTAGCCATGAATTCTTGAAGTGTAAGCCTTAATGTGGAGAGCGCCCTGCACACTTTCAGTTTTAATGTATAATACACACAGCAGGTTGGTTTATTCACCAAGTTGAATTAATTTATTCAAAAAAAAATTGTACACATTGTTCATCTTTAATACCATGGTTTTTACCCTAGTGTTTGATTACTGATCAATCGTTAGTCATTTTTCAAATACAAAACGGCAAATATTTTATGGTTCCAGCTTCCCAAATGTGAGAATTTGCTGCTTAAATTACAGCTAATGGAACTTTTTTCCCCCTTATAAAGTCACCATGTGTTCTCGGATGATATGATGGGAACTTGCACATAATGACCATGACTATTAGTGACATAAATTGATCTGTAAGGTATTTAATTTGTTGAGTTAACAAAAACAGACTTTCCTGCCTGGTAATTTTTCATGATATTGATGCCTACTTCTGGCCCAAACCTTGGCCTCCACCCTTTTTGACTAGGGCTGCAACTAATGATTATTTATAATCAATTAACTGCAGATTATTTTCAAGATCAACTGATTAATAATTTAGTCAATTATATATATATCTATTTTTTTAAATGTGGAGAATTTTGAATCACAATTTCCCAGAGCTTTTGTCCAACCAACAGTCCAAAAGTGAAAATGTATCATTGATAAACTAAGAGCAGTAAATCCTCACATTCAAGAAGCTGAAACCAGAAAGTGTTTGACATCTTTGGTTGAAAAATCACTGAAATGATTAATCAATTATCAAAACAGCAACTCATTTTCTTTGATCAATGAATCGATATAAACTACTTGTCGTGTGACTGCCGCTTCCAATTTTTTGGGATTGCACAAGTGGCAAGTTGTGTAAAACTTTCCTTCCATAAAAAAAAAAAAAAACATATTCCAGAGCACGTTCACACTGCCGTGCCAAATGAAAGCATTTCTGAGGACTTATTCTGACAATAACAACTTATTATATGCCAGAAGCCTCTGAATAAAAGGGAGTGAAAGTCGGTGTTTGCAACTGCCTGATGTGATAATTACAGATGTATTTTTCAAGACTTTTGGAGGCCAGTCTGTGTTAGCTCGTGTTAATCATCATTGCCAATTGTGGGAAAGAAATGCACAAGCACTTGTATGTAATATTATCTGATGTTTCAAGCTGCTCTGTGATCATTTACACAAAGGCGTGCAGTGGAGGGAAATCTATCCAGATCTTTTTGATAAGAAAACACAATTTTGGGAGATGTAATGCAATACAACAAGATGTAATGAATCACTGCCTACAGCACAATGGCCTATTCTTTTTGTAGTCGGTAAGTAGAAGCACAGATGAATATATTAACATTTCACATCAGGAAAGAAAGCAAAAGGAGTAATCACCTGAGGTAAATCTGTGACATTAAGGGTATTTTATGTTTGAGCTATTAAAAAAGTTACAGGTATATGAAATAAAAGAAGTTCTCCTACGTCTATCTCCTGAGTGGATCATTCCTCTAGGCCCATTGTTTCCCAGCACTGGAAAGACTCGTTCCTTGGCGGTGGCATTAGTCTTAACTTGTTTGCGAATGTGCCAAAAAGGTTGCAGCCCAACAGCCCCTGAGGGCAGAAGAAAACCCTCTAGCTTCTAGTAGCCATTAATAAAACCAAGGAGGTCCTAATCCACGTGGGCACCAAACCTAATGTTTGTTCACTTTTAGCACTTGTGGTGTTAATGGCATTCACCTGGCCGGCCCCTTCGTATCCAAGCTTCCAAACTGAAATCTAAGAGCGACTGAAAGACGAAGAAAATGAGACGGACATAAAAACAGAGATTTCTCTATTTAAGTACACAGAGTGGAACCCCTTACTCCATCCCCCCATCGTCTGCCCCACAATGATCTCATCCCTTTCACACAAAAGAGCCTGGAGGCTTGTTCCCCCAGGGTGAAAGAGCCTGCCTGCGTGTGCGCGCATGCACAAGTCTGTGTGTTTGTGACGGAGCGTAATGCTGGACAACAGACAGGGCTGTGTCTGTCTCGTTTATTTCAGCAGATGCACTCACAGCTTGTCTGAAACAGCAGCTGAGCATGACACGTACAATTGTCATGTACTACTGAACCTCGGACACTGCAAATGAGAACAGAAAGCAAAGTGTGCACAGATGCAGTAATTGTGCAACGGAACGAGCCGACCCTTGCTTATAAATTATAGGACAGGCTTATTTGTGATGCCAAGCCCTCTATTGTGACACGTATGCAGGCTTCTGTGCAAGTGCTACTTATTCATCCCCATGCAACAAGGCTGCTGAAGTGCACTTAAAATCATTCCTGAAAGCTCAGCCAAACAAAAATAAGTCAAAACGAAATTGTGACGAGAGAAAAGGTCATTTTATGTCAGCTGTGCTAGCCTCCGAAACATTATCAGCCACGGTGGCATACACTGTGTCAGCTCCTGTGGCCACCTCAAGTGCCACTCTGTAGCTCAGGGCTTTGGAGGATTGGAGCAGCAAAGTGGCTCCTGCCACCTGTCATCACAGCGTGCTGTCGGCAGTGAAGGCCAGACTGAATGCAAGGTGCCAATGAGGTGCCGAAAACTTTATTTTACAATGCGGCTAGTGCAGAAAAACTGAGGCTCTGGCTTCTTTTTTTGCGTGGGTTTTAAGAGGGTGGACTCAAATTAAAGCCAGTCGATCTGCTGTCTGATTGAATTCATATGTTGCGAGCTACAGTATGCGCTTGCTCATAGCTGGCTTTTAAACTTTGCTCTGTAAATACCTCTCCCTGCTAATTAATCTTAACAGCCTGCTGTGATGAGACTAACAGCATGACATGGTGGAATGAGCCACATCAGATACAGAAAATAAGTCATAATACTGAGGAAAAACACAGAACAGTCCAATATTTGCTTTTCAGAGTGTGTGAAAAGTGGAGCATTCAGAGTCTATCTGCTCTCTGGCTCCAGATAAGCCGGTGTGATAGCCTGGCGGTATCATATGCATATGCTAACAACACCTCTCTCGCTCATGCACGGTCTGAACAAAAGCATAAAAACAACGGTGAACTCTGCTCCTCACTTGTGTTTGCTTTTGCCTATGTTAATTTTTTTATACAGTGGCAATATGTAAAATCAATTTTCACTTAGGGAGGAGAGCCATCAACATATTGTAAGAACAGGCACCTGACTCCCAAAACAGATCATCATCATCACCAACTAGTATCAGACAATGTTGGTTGTTTTCTCTACAGACGATTTCATTTTTTCCCTTTGAGCACAGATATTTTCTAATCTTTGATTGAGCATTACACGTCTGTGATGTTACTGAAAAATGATCCTGATATTTGGTGCAACTTATTAAACAAAACAAAAGAGGAATAATCAATTAATTAAACACTGCTGCTGATATGAAATACCGGTAATGATCTGCTATCCTGTCCCTGAGCCCTGAGGAGCTGTAACCAGCACATGTTTGGTCCTTTTACTGGATGCATAATTATTAAAACTGACTGGCCCCGCATTTCAGCACTATAACAGACATCAATTGCAAACTATAACAGAGGGCTCAACCCAAACAGTCTGTTCCCTTCAAGTATTTTATCTCTGTAAATCTTTGTCGTTGCAAAAGCAATCTAACGTCACTGGATCCCTGTTTAATGTTTTGTCAAGATAACATCAAAGTTACTAGTAGCAACCAGTGACTAGGCCCAATCTGGGGAGAGGTGGCACAAATTCAACAACTACAGCTGAAAATGTCCACTTCTTCTCGCTGCCTCGCTTTGGTTCTGTAGTCACACTCTACAAAGACCTGCGCACGTGATGATTTAAGAGGCAGGTGTGCCTGAAAGAGAAAGTGACAGACCCTCAAGGGTTTAATGAACTGTGTTACAAAGCAACCTTCGCCTGCACAGGCAGCACACGTGACAAAGAGGTTAGACAAGGACAGGGATTTTAAAATCCAGTCAAATTATTTAAAGGTTGTTGTCAAAAACGATGAGAAGTTGCGAGGCTAGGCTCAGCAGAAACGTCACAAGACTGCCTCCCTCCTGGAGCGTGACAGCCCGGCAGACAGAGAGCATTCTTTCCACTCTGAGGAGAAGGGAGAGAGGGCAAACTCATTGCCCTTACTAACTAGCTGGGCCTATACCAGCTTAGACCCAGGCTGAGTGAAAACTAAGGGGCAGCTGAAACACTGCTGGCACATCGCACATAAGTACAAGGGTCAGAGGAAGGAAATAGGTTACCTGAGAGGCCGGATTACAAGATCTGTGTTGATGCTCTTTGGCTGGAAACGACAATCTGGAGTTAATATGTCTTAAGACATGCAAACAGGCAGCTTAACAAAACGCACTGAGGTGTTTCCGGTGAACACTTGTCTAGCAAGACCAAGATTGTGCATTGTCAGTAGTGTCAGTATAAGATCTGCAGTTACATCTGGCTTATTATGTTGCAGCACAATGCTACAAAGACATTTTTTTAACAGTAACAGCAGTGGTGAGAAAGATGAGCAGGCTTGTTGAAGAGTCCTTGAGCCGGACAATGACTGCCTACTCGCTTTGGGGATGCTATTATGCTGCTGATAATCATCCCAGAGCTCTTTAAGCAGGAAGATGTCCTTGGCACGAGTAAGCTAATAATTACTAAATAGAAAAAAGACTTGATAGAAAGATGATGTCAACTCAAATGAGAGCAATAAGGAGTGGGAGTAAAAAGAGCCCATTTTAAAGGAGAGTGTTAGTATCAGAGTGAAAGTGTAGGTGACGAAATGACTTGGAGGCGTCAGATGCAGAAGTCGAAGTGTTTCTATCAACCAGTTTGGAGCAAATAAACAACCTACGCAGAGTGAAGTTTCGTCTGAAGTTGGCGGTATAGGCTATGTAACGTATGTCTGTAATAAACAGAGAAGAGGACGCAGGAAACATTTCTTCCTCTCACTATGCAGAAATAAGTGATCCAGTGTTTCCCACACATACAGTTCACTTGGGCGGGCTGCCCAGGTATTTTAGGCGACCCAATTAAGCCATCAGCCATCGAATAATTCGGTGACGTAAGCCCTCGCTTTTTCCATCTCCCATTAGTGCATTTGCACCGTTTAAAAAAAGGGAATCGAGCGTATAAACTTTTTGCAAGATTGAAACTGTTTTTCATTTTCCTTCTTTTTTTCTTACTGCAATACTTCAATATGCTATTGTCAGTCAAAGGGTCAGGTGTATGCACTGACAGCAGTTGACGCAACAGTTAAAGTGTAGGTGATGAATTGACCGAGTGTCCGTTAGAGCAAAAGTGCTGAATGAAATGAAAGCCTGAAAGTCAGTTGAAGTGTTGGCTGCAAGCACTGAAAGCAGTTAGGGTGAGCTGTGTAGGAACAGTGGAAGGTGTGGGTGTCACAAGGGCTGAAGAAAAAAAGGGTTTTGTTGTTTGGAAAATGAAGAACTGTGTCCTGTATGCACCGAGTGAAGTTAAGGGCTACAAGGAGTCGAGGACTCAGAGGAGCTGAAAACTTTGAAAGGGGTTGTTCGACAGAATGAGTTACTGGCTTTGCTCACACTCATCAAAACCCGATTTGACTTTTGCCTAGGCAACCAGCAAGTCCTTCCACAGCCTGGAACTACTCCCTCGGCCAATCTACTTCCTTTCCTTGGTCACCTGACAGAGCCTTTGGACGACCAACAGTGGCGACAAAGTGCAAGTTCAATGTACACAAAGCCAGAGTGCAGCCGTGACCTACTTATACCTGCTGCCCGAGGCAGTTAGTAGGAAGCAACTCCCCTTTTCCAGCCGCTGTCAGGCCAAGCCAAGGTCAAGACAGAGGTTTTTCTTCAGTGTTTCCACGTGTCAGTGGCTCAGCTCTGATGCAACTCTGCAAGAGCTATTTCCACAATTCACTCCCTCCACAAATCACAATCAATCTGTCACCATCACACTTTCCTGCTGCCATCTCAGGTGAAAAACAGCAGTCAAATGAAAAAAATCAATCAAACGACACATGAGGAAGTGCTATCCTCAGCTCTGCTGGGACTTGTGCCACGGCTGTCATAACAGGAACATCACATGCATGACATGAATCACCAAAACGGTGATGGGAAGCTGGAGCTGGGACTACGCTGCTGCCCTTAAGGGTTGGACAGACTCACTGCTCGCTGGCAAACCATCAAGTGCTGAGGCATAGATATGTGAGCACCTTGGCGTTGCATTCAATGGCACCTAACACAGAAAACCAACAGAGGCATCTTACACAGCTCCCTGGGTTTAGACTCACACAGCCATGGATGAAAGCAAGTCAGGTAAACAGTTCCTTATCTTGGGAACATTCTTGAACTGCAAAACTCCCTTTTTCAAACAAAAAAAAATACATCTGTGATTTCAAGTAGGAAATTCAGATGAGAGTCAGGCTGAGGGCAAACACCTGCAAGGTTAGGCAGGCTCCAGGAGAGTCTGGCGTCAAGGAGGGCCGGGGAGGACAGTGCTGGAGGAGGAGGTAGTGGAGGAGGGAGGGGGAGGTGTTATATTCCCAACTGTTGCATCCGACCCATAACTAGGTCAACTTTCGTGCAGGAAATACACCTCAGCCCGGGTTTAACAAAAGAAATGTGCTGCTGTTATTAGCCAGTGCAGTGAGACGTGGCTGCGTCTCTTTCCGCGGTTGGATAACAGACGATGGAAAGTGTAGACCGCAGCAGCGTAACACCAGGAACACGTATTTTCAGCGGGGTGACCTCACAAACACACAGCTAAAGTCGCGTTAAAATAGCAAAACTACTACTTTTAATTCCGGAGATAAACTTCTTCCCACCCGCAGCTACCCCTTCGCATTCAAGAAAATAGGAGCACTTACCAGCTGTTTACACTGCAGCGAGGGACAATGTTGACATGAAGGCAACTTGCTGTTTTTTTTTCCCCGCTCGATATATTCCGTGTTTCTGCGTATGCTAGTGGAAACGGGTCAAACCGGGACGGCGCGCGGAGAAAAAAGCCACTTCGCAAAACACTCCTGTGAAACTTTTGCCGGCCACTTCTTCGCCACACTTTCATCTGAAGTTGTCGGCGGAGGCAGGCGCCATGTTTGTGTCTGCGCCGATAGTCTAGCTGGTGAGCCTTTTCCTCTAAACGTCTCTTTTCAGACTGGAACCGCCCAGAGAAGAGGAGAGGCTACAGTCCCCCGCTGCAACTGACACGGCCAGGCAAGCGCGAGCGCTCACAAGCTAGCCAACGGTCGACTAGCATCTTCCGGCGCGCCCTTTCAAAGTAAGACCTCTCCATGGCGAAGAAACAAACATGTTTCAATTTTCAGATTAAAGTTATATATTTATGTAGGACTCAAATGGTGAATGTAAAGTAACTGTTTTATTATTATTATTAATATAATTAGCAGTAGTAATACAGCACAACACAATTATTACCATATATTGTGCTGCATAATTCTTTTCATACGCTACATTAATCACATATGTAAAACATCAACATTATTAAAAGTTGTGTTTTTTGTGGATGACACAGATGTTTTTGTTTTTTTGCACTGGAGAGGATTTGCAGCAAAAAGGTGGTTTGAAAATCATGTTATTTGGAAGTTGTAAATCAAATAATTAAGTACAAGTTAAGATAGATCATGTGAATATTGAAAGAGTATGTATGTACATTTTATGTATATATGCATATATTGGTGTATATGTACATGGTTCAACTATAAAGTATTACATATTGCCCCTTTGAATATACATAAAACTGTTTTTCATATAGTATACATTTTTATACAAAATAATATATTTTACAGTATTTATTAGTTTCAGTATGACTCTTATGAATCAAAATTCTACCCAGTCAGCACATATGTATTACTGCACTAAATACTTACACAATATACATGCACAGGTTTTACACAACGCAAGTGTTATAGTGTTTACATCTTTTAAATGTAGATGTCCTCTCTGGTAATCAGTAATGTCGTGTCACTATCTTAGCAGTTTTGTCAAGAAGTCTTTTTCATGGTACAAATGGAATTTAGAGACTCTAAAGGCTACTTCCCCTTGGTTGAAAATGCTTTGTTTTATTGTGAAGGTGAAATAGTTTGACTTCCGGCATTTCTTTGAGTTTTCACTGCTGCCATGACTTTCCCCTTGCTGGTGTTGTGGTTCCTTACGCCCCCATCTTTGACAGGGAGAAGTTACACCAATACATATGAAAAAAAGCAAAGCAACAGGTGCATGAGAAAACTTTCCTATTTCGTTATTTGTTGCTGCCCTCATGGAAAGTAGTAGCAAGTCCCAAAATACAACATGGTAGGTTCTAAGGCACTGCCATAATTAACAAGCACTTTCATCATGTTATTGATTATTGGACAATCCATCCATTGCAGCTCTAGATATACCTTGGCTACAATTTAAGATTCCAGAATAAAGAATGGCATGTATGCATTCAGTTTTTATTTCCTAGTGTTTGAATAAAAACATTTAAGACATGTTCATCAGCCTGACTGACCTTGGTTAGTCTCATTATTCCTGTAAATTAATTTCAACATCCTGTAAAGACATTGTGCGATTAAAAACAAAGCCAATAGTGCATATAATCTGCAACCTACAAAAAAAAAAAAAGGAAAAAAAAGTGAGTTCCATCTTGAAGACACACTGAAGTTAGCGATCTTTATTTATACACAAGGAAATGAGCCATATTTTACCATTTTATTCAAGCAGCTCATGTCTTATTTTAAATTAAAAACACACTTATGCACAGAAAACTAATATTAAAGTGGGACAGAAGTTATTTCACAGCTATGTACAAGTTTGTTAATTGAGTATTAAAATCAGGCCAAACAGTTTAAGACAGTTGAGGCTGATAAGTGGTTTTAATATGTAGTTAACACTTCATGTCATCTATTGGAGAGAATGTGATCAGTTTCGGGAGGCTGAACTCCTGCTTCTTTGGAGGAGAGGCTGTCTCCAGTGTGTCTAGGTCCAGTGAGAAGACCTTATCTGTGGCTTCCACTGACTTCGCAGACTCCATTAGCCAGTCTCTGTCCAAACCAGAAACCATGTGATCAGACAGAAGACACTCTGGTGTCCTCTTTCTGTCGTCCGTGATGGAATCATTGATGGTCTGCTGGAGCTGACCAAGATGATAACCTGTGGTTTGCTGCGAATGCTTTGTCTCTGTCTTTAGTGAAGGGATGAGCAGCTCATCATCATCCTCGCTCTTTATATCCATCGCTTCATCGTCGAGGCTCAGCAGACTGTCACAGCTGGGCAACTCTGGGAGAGTTTCCTGCTCGAGACTGAAATGAACCGCGCTGCTGCCTGTGCCGCTGAAACTGTCGAGGGCCTCGGTGTTGAAGGTGTCCCAGAGCAGCGAGGATTTGAGTGAGATCCCCTGATGGCTGACAGGATGTTTGCTGTGGCTTGTCACAGCGGGGTAGATGGTGCCGGAGAAACTCGGGGAGGGAGCATCGTGACTCAGCAACACTTCAGGCTCACAGAGGGGAGTGAGCCGCCCTGTGACACTCTCGTTACCCGTGAATGACCGCCCCATTTTCTCGGCTTTGTCCTCCTCAAGTGCCTTACGCCAGGAGCTCTTCACGTCCATAACTTCAGAAAAAAAGAAAAAAGATGCTTTAAAATTTTACCAACTGAAACACTAGTGATGAAATGCCCACTCTAATCACTAGATGCAACTCTTCATATGCGAGGCCACATTTCATCGTTCTTAAACCATTATCCAGTTCTACATACAGTCACACTCATGCATTTGGACAGAATTCACCAAGATTTCAGTCTGAAGGGGGAGATGTGACGGCTCATGACTTACTTAAGCTCTCAGGTGTGCGTGGCAGCTGCTTCCTAGTGGAGAAGGGATCTGCATGAAGAGTGTTGAGGAGGCCCTCCAGGTCACGACCTTTGACCCTGCCTTCTGCAGGACTGGTTGTAGTTACAGCATCTGCAAACTAACACACTCACTTTAGCACAGACAAAATCCTTCCCTACTTTTGTCTCATGTCATCATCTTTCCCCTTTTCTCAACTACCGTACATAAGACAAACATTCATAATCCCTACACTCCTGCATTGTAACATGTCCATTGGATTGAGTAATCAATATACCTGATCAGCGAGGTTATCACATTCCATGTCTAATATCTGAGTCTTGGTCCTCACAGGAGTTGCTTTTGGATGAACATGGATTGGCTTCTTTATGCTAGCCTAAAAAAAGAAAAACATTTGTTAAACATGGTTCATCAGATGCACAACTTCAGAAAAGGTAGATTAAAAGAAAGAATTTTAACTCAAAACAAAGGTCAGCTGAAATATAATACTAGCCTGAGGTGGTGGTGCTGATGGAGCCCTAAAAGGCGGGGATGGAGGTGTGTCGAAGAGCCAGTCAAGAGAGGTGTTTGCTTTGGAGGATGCCTGAGTGGTTACAGTAGGACTTTCAGTCTTCTCAGCTGTTACAGGACAGGAGCTGTTTAAAAGAAAAGAGTGACATGTTACTCGTAAACACATTTTTTCATGGCATCTGCCCAGAGTACAGCATATTTTCCTCACAATGCAGTGTCTAGGTCCAGTGAGAAGACCTTATCTGTGGCTTTCAGTGACTCCATTAGCCAGTCTATGGCCAAACCAGAAACCATGCGATTAGACAGAAGACACTCTGGCGTCCTCTTCCTGTCTTCCATGACAGAATCATTGCTGCTCGTCTACTGGATCTGACAGAAATGATGACCAGTGGTCATTTGCGATTGCTTTGCCTCCATCTTTAATGAGGGGATGAGCAGCTCGTCATCATCATTGCTCTTCATAACAACCGCTTCATCGTCAAGGCTCAGCAAACTGTCGTGGCTTGGCAACTCAGGACAACACAGTACAACATATTTTCCCTACAATGCAGTGCAGCTAGAGTTTCATCATCTGCTGCACAAACTCTATTGTAGCTTCTTTGTGCGACATCATTCAAACTCATGCAGAAACACAGAATGTCTGCTCCGTATCTGTCCGTGGCGATTTCTCTCAATTCGCCTCGGTCATCAGAGAGCATGGATGATGTAGGGAGGACTAGTGACGGACAGAGCACTGCTCAGGACTGCCCAGGTATCTGCCTCCCATCACAAGCCCAAAACACATTTTAAAATTAAACATAAGCTGTTCACAGATGGAGTACTGTACCTCTGCAGGATAGAGTAACTCAGCTGGACAACTTCCTGTGATTTACTCTCTGCAAGCATTTCCTCTGAAAGCTTCTCCTCTGAAAAGAAAAAAAAAGAAAAAAGGTAAGAAACATAAGACCAACAGATATGTGACAAATCAAATAAATACATGGTGTGATATTTTGCTCACCAAGAAGTGTTGCAGGGTACTGGGAGAAGACACCACTTCTGTAAGTAGCATCTGCAGCCGGTTCAAATGACAGAGGAGCCATAGGCGAGAGGAAGCCTAGAGCCTAAATTAACATTTAAAAAAAAAGTTATTAGTAAATTAAGACATGCAACTACAGTGAAATACCTTTCAAGCTGCACAGATAAACTCTTGCAAACCTTTAAAAACGCAGCTTTTGGCACGACAGATATCACTATACTGCAATTCTGAAAGAAGGGTTAACAAGTTCAAACCTCCCAAAAACAACTCACCGGATCTTCATTCAGGAAAGAGACGAGTGGCGTTTCTTTCAGTGTATCCATCCACTTCTGGTCCCACTCAGCCTCCAACTCTCTGATGGCACTCCTAACCTCAGGAATTCCTTCCTTTGAAATCTTCTGCCTGGTGGAACAATAAGGTAATAGTTGGTTTATTGCCCAGGATTTTAAAAATATTCCATTATCCATCACAGCTTCTGAACAAATAGTTGATGGTTTATTGATACTGATATCCACCTCAGCCAAGTTGCCAAAGCTGCACAACTTTGATTCAAAATGAAATCTGTTTAAATAAAAAAAAATTGTGATTAATATCAAGCCAGTGTGTGTCAATGTGTACCTGATGAGATGGAGGTCCTGCAGTGTGCGGGCCATCTGCTGACATTTCTCCTGCAGGTGCTTAGGACTGAGCTGGGGCTTGGGGGCGTGAGCAACCCGACAACGCTCCTCCCTCAGGAGCTGTAGCGCGTGGTTCATCAGCTCCAACACACACAGGGTGTTCAGCTGGCCAGCCTCATAAACATTCCCTGAACTCAACTGGAAAACATGCACAATCATAAACAATCAATGCTTTGACTCATAGTCGGCACACTCACTGATCCAAGTCCATGTCTGCAGTACGATTACAGCCTTCTCCATCTACATATATAGCTTGTAATTATGACTAGTCATTCAAAATTAAGGCAAAACTGGAGTGAATTAACAATTTAAAATCTGAGACGGGAAAAAAAAATGACCGTCCTCTAAGACAAATCACTGACGCTGTATAACATGAGGTAACAGTGAATCAACTTAAGAATCCAACAAGAACCGAATGTGCTGTGGTTAAGAATCAACGGGCCTCTGGTAACAATCCAATTCATCTTCACCCTCACCTGATGTGGGAGCTGTTCAACTCGCTCCAGCAGACAGCGGGGAATTTTGAGGGTTCGATCCGTTCCGTCCAGGACGTATTGGTCTACATCCCCCTTCAGAACACTTGCCAATACATGCTGCTCCTCTTTGGTAGTTGCCAGCATGTCGTCAATTGCCGCCCACAAAGAGCGTACCTTGAGACGCCCAGTAAAGA
This sequence comes from Spondyliosoma cantharus, assembly GCA_900302685.1. NCBI lineage: Eukaryota > Metazoa > Chordata > Actinopteri > Spariformes > Sparidae > Spondyliosoma > Spondyliosoma cantharus. Next base: position 66,139 of record OMLP01045091.1, on the reverse strand, counting down.
GCAAATTTGTTTCAAATTTCAGAATTACAAAAGCCTCCTTCATACTTCTGGAAAACTGGCCACAGTATAACTGGATTAATAAAAAGCATAACGATTGCCATCACTTGGGGAATACAAATCATGTCTTTTGTTTTGTAGGAAGTTTAACAAATAGAACATTACATACCCTTTTGATTTTCTCAGCTGGATAAGCTCCCTCCTGTGTAGAAACACTGCTGTTACGCCTGGAAGCAGATAATCCTGTTAAGCAACTATGGACATACAAGCTGGAAGTACTGAGAAAAGAAAATAATACATACTTGAGTAAGTCATCATACTTGGCACCCTCAGCTTTGATGTCCTTCATAGACTTCACCAGGAGCCTTTAAAAAAAAGAAGAAGAATTAACAAAAGCTCAGACATTTCAGCATGTGATGGCAGGAAATGCAGAGGCATGGCTCTCTGGTATGGCCTCCTTTAGTGGGACAACTGACTGAGCCCTCGCTAACATCATTTGTTTCACCTGTTGTTGTCCTGCTATGACGACTCTACATGTCTGAAAAAAGGACACTGATTGCACCTCCGGCAGCTACCACCTGACCTCGTTAACCAGAGGGTTACTAATTAGTTCATATGAAACAGATGGGGCAAACTCAAAAGCAGTGACATACATTGAGACAAGATACCTCTGAAAAGAATGATAGAATATATTCAGCAAGGTAAAAGACCAACAACATGAGCACATAAAACAATACCATACAGCTAATACATTTGTAAATGTTATATAAAGTGTATACACAAGGTTTACTGTAGCACTTCTACTGATGTAGATATATAATAACATCTAGCTCTGTCCAGCTGAACTACCAAAGACTTACTGGGCTCGTCTCTGGTACTCGTGGAGAAAACGATCCTGATCCACTGCAGTTCTCAAAAACCTGGAGGAGATCAGGTTGAGTCTCTTCTCTGCCATGTCGAGGGAGGAAGCGGGCATCGCCGCAGCCTCAGGGACCCAGGTGCCATCTGAGAAAGAAAATATTGAACATTATACAATTGTCTTATGTGCCAACTCCGTGGCAAATTACACGACATGGGATTTAAGTAAGCAATGGTGGGACGTCGCTTTGTTACTCTATACTTTTGCATTAAAGTCAGATTGTGAATACAAGCTGGGGATATTTGGGGAAAAAAGGATTTTCTAAGAGACATACCTGTGTTGAATGTCTTCATTTCCTGCAGCATGACGTGATTGGCCAACTGTAGCATCAAGCTGATGAACTTCGGGCCTCCGGGAGAGAGGAACAACGATGCCACCACTTTGGATCCTGCGTTTGCAGTTTCGTCCTACACACAATTAGAAGCAGTCATTAAATTATGTAGACCACGAGAGACAAAACTGCACTTGTGGAATACAATAATGTTTCCTTACAGTTGATGTGTTAGGAGAGAGTGGAATGACATGCAACAAAGTGACCGCACCAGGAAGTGAGGAGACTGAGGAGCAGACACGGATAATAGGAAAGCCAGAAGGAATGAAGTGAAGAAAAATTAGAGCCCAACCAATGCTTGATTTGTAGGGCCGATGTCAAGAAAGCTATTAGAGAGTACGCCCCCATTTCTTCAATTAATCTTGAAATGCTGTTATCACACACTTAAGGCAAAGGTTACGGAGGCAGGGTATTTTACAGTTTAACAATACACTTTATTGTCCTAAATGACATTGGTGCACTGAAACAATAAACCTCACTGGGAATTCAATGATAATACATTTTCCGTTTTGTAATTCGCATATTTCAGACAAACTATATATGCCCATACAGATATCTATGATAGGATAATTATCAATTCATCAGTCCAGCCCTAAAGAAAATAAAACATTTTTTATAACTGAGGACACAACTGGAATATCTGGACAGATGTGAAGAAAAAAAAACTATTCTTACCATTATTTCTCGCAGCCAAGAACAAGTAACTTTGCGGAACTCAGCATCTGCTTTGTGGTTCAAAACAGGCCAACAGGTCCTAATCCAAAACAAGGAGGACATTTTTTCTTTACAGTGATTTCAAGGAACATCTTATAAATGACAGGCAATAGTTGATCATGTTCAACTTTACCTGTATGCCTCATTGAATCGTGTCGGGTTGAGTTTTTCCAACAGGAAATGGGTTACAAGGTAGCAGGCATCTTTGTTTGGTTTGTCGAACATATTCCTATTGACAACAGAATAACATGCGACGTAGTTAGAAGAATAATGCTGTGAAGGATAACTTAGACGTATCTGGTGAAGGCTGTAATCAGTATGTCAACAAATGTTAACGTTATGACAGAAAACAAGCAGACTCACGGTCCCAGGTTGAGGTATTTAACGTTAATGTTGGTTTTGCAGGCGATCGAAGACGTAACGGCGTCTGGTTGAAATCCAAGCCCGATGAGAGCAAACCACAGATATTTCCCGTTCTTTTTCTGCCATAATAGCGGGTTCGCCATTATTCCGAGATGGAAGAAGCAGCGTGAGGGTATCCGGTGCTCAAAATGCCAGCCTGGCTTAATATTAAACAGCTAGCCGGTTAGCTTTAGCTGCTAGCTAGTCACAAAGTTTACTGTTAGCTAAGTTAGCTTCCAAATTGTTTTGAGTTTGTCAGCATACATTTAACACACATTGCGAAAATTAGAAAGCGCTACCGATGAACAAGGACAAGTATGATACGAGCAGAGTCCAGTTAGGTAACGTTTGAGTTCATATTTGTCAAACTAAAGTTCCCTAATTTCAGTGAGGGGAACGGAAACGCAACAGCAACAACGCATACCGCCAATTTTTATATTAACCCGGAAGTTGTTAAAAGTACTTCCGGCGAGCAATTGCGTCACATCTTTCAATTTTTTTTTTTTTTTATTTTTTTTTACCTTTAACTGTCTGTCAACATTATCCCAAAAAGTTCTATCACCAATGTACTTTTAATTAATTATTTTATTATTCTGCCATTACTTGTTTTTCCTTTAGTCTGTTTTTTTCTCTGCTCCTACTACACTGAAATGGTAGAACTGGTCATTTACATTATACTAAATTTTAAAAATAACTTTTAATGAATACTAGCTATATATGGTGACTTTTAAGCACCATAATTAAGCTAGATATAACCAGCATGGTTTTCTGTGTGAACCTCGTGACACCCAACCTCGTGTAGATACAAGTATGCCCCATTATATTCAGTAATGGACAAGTTTAACTGGTTTTACAATATCCAAAGAAGTTTTGAGGCTTCAGGCCTGTTTTAATATTCTGTAAACAACTGGAAGAAGACTGATACCAAGATAAGAAAGACAACCGTATTGTTAAATAAAAGAATTTCCCCGAATAAGTAGTGCAGGTAACACAGTAGCAGTCGACTCCACAAAGTGGATTGTATAAAACACGATGGTGAAACAGATTTGACTTTACACAGAGTGTTATTATTTCATACACATTTATATGCCATTTATACATGCATTCACCCTACATTTACCCAAACAACAAATCATTCATGGGGCCCCTGAAACGTGTTGCAATAATAAAAACAAATGCTAAGCTTATGCAGAGATTTCAAATGTCCTTTTTTTATTGCAGAACATACAATTAGAGTCCACCACAACTGATTAAGCAGAACAGAGTAATAGTAAGAAAAAAGTGATCTATTTTTTCTAATCATTCACATCACTGAAGTTCTTTTAAAACCAGCTGGCAACACTCGGCCACCTTAGATGGATCAGACACTGATGAGTACTTGGAAATCTGAGAGTTGACGCCCAGGGAGCGAGCCAGGTCTCTGGCTGTTTGGTCTGAGGCAACAGTGGTTCCCAAGGACACCAGCAACCTAAACACAGCCTCCTTGTCTTGAACCGTCTCCAGCGCTCTGCTGGCCACAGACAGGCACTGGGCCTTGGCCTCCAGATCAGGTTGGCTGTGAAGGCAGCCAGCGTAGTTAAGCACCACAGTGGCCAGGGCAATGTGGATGTTCTTATTGCAGACAGTGGCAAGGTCGGCAGCACGTGATAGCACCGTTTCACGCTGGGCCATGAGGAGGGCTCGGCCGTGCCTGCCGCTGAAGCAGTTACACAGAGTCCGCAGCGCCAGCATCTGGTTGGCAGGGCGCCCCTCGGGCCTCATCAGACTCAGCAAGTGGTTGCACAGCTGGACTCCCTCTGCCTCTCCACAGAGGCTCTCGTTAACCAGCGGGTGGCGCACCGCCAACCTCATAATGTCCAAGACTGGAAACACGATGTCTAGAGTCCAGGGGGAAGGAGAGTTTAGTTAGCGAACAGCAATGAACGAGAGAACCTTAAATTATTTTGATATTTGTTACAAAACTGGGTCAGAATGCTGTCGTACCTTCAGGCCAGTGAGCGGCCTTCCAGAGCAGGTTGATCTGTTGGATGGTAGGGGGAGGCTTCGAGGAGACGGGCTCGCAGACAGCAACCAGCAGCATCTCCAGGCTTTCCAGATTGTCTTCAGAAAGCTTGTGCTCCTGAGGGGCACCTCCATTCAGCTCCTTCAGCTTGGCTGGTGAGGACAGAAGAAATGGTTGACATCGACACAGCAAGGAAATTTGGAAATGAACCAGGGGAGAAGGAATTTTGGTTCAATACCTTCATGACAAGAAATCAGTTGCAATATTTACTTTTAAAATCCCTGAATTTCGTATCAAATCTCATTTTCTATAACATGAAATATTCAGGACAAAATAAACAACATTTAATGAAAAAACATATTTAGATATAATTTATTGACAGTTAAATACATTGGATTTGATTACTAAACAAGGGGTGTTTTCTGAATGGCTTCTTTAAAATCTACTTATGTCAGGCGGAGATTTACTACTAGGAAACTTAAGTGAAATACTAGTATTTAAAATACTCACCAATGATCTGAGTGCCGTTGGCTTGCTCAAAGGTCACACCGTCAGTCTTGGGGAAGTAGATGTTGGTAGCCGTCTGTCTGAGGGCTGCCGAGGAGTAGGCGCCTCCTCCTGCACAGCAGAGACGGGTATAATCCAATTAGCGTTACTCTCAACGTAAAAGGTTCTCAAAACAAAACAAAACTGCCTTGAATCATCTAAAGTACGCCACTAAACAGCTGCCATAAATGAATCATAAATGACTCACCTGTGAAGGGGTCTGCCACGCCTACAGGACCACTTGGGTTCGGACCTGACCCTGGGATGTAGCGACCGGAGCCTGTGTGGAGGAAAATCAAATGTGTAAAGAAAATCTCTGGCGATGTTCAGATTGTTAAAATCTGTAAGTAAACATACTGTACCTGTAAAAGGATCAGCTCCAAAGCCTGGCTTATCATCAGCACCCCCGGGGATGTACCTGGCTCCTCCTGCCATATAAAGAGACAAAACACTGTTAAGAAAACATAAACATTCTTTAACAACCTTCAGACACTGTGATGAAAATAAAACAAATTTAAAGTGTATGAGCCAAGACATGGACTGTTTCTTTTGGCCTCACCTGTGAATGGGTCACCTCCAGCGGGTTGGGCCGGTCCCACCACATGTCCTTTGGTGTTCTCTATTATAAAATTAGCAACCTGGTCGAGGAACATGGGGCTGAGGTCATTCTTCTGCAAAAAGTTGTGTGCCGTCAGCCAGGGGTCCTCTGACACATTGTAAGGCAGCTTCATGGACGGCCCTCCCTCGTTCACGTCGATGGTGAAGACGTAGTCGTATTCCTGAGGGGAAATGGGAAGTCATTAAAGACTGTTCTCATTCGGTGTGCATAGCTTGCCCAGTCATTAAAGCAAATGGTCTTACCTTTCCCTCATACATCACGCTCTTGGAGGTCTGTTGGTTCGAGCCTCCGACCACATCTCCGATTTTCATCCAGCGGCCGTCGCTGACACTCCACTGATATGCCTCCACCTTCTGTCCGTCTTTAATCAGCCGCGTCTGTCCGTCGCGATTCCCTGAAGGAATCAAGCATACAAAACAATCTTGATGCAAAAATAGCATCTGCATTTTTTCATTATCAGACCGACTTGTGCAAAGAAACATCAGATACAGCTATCATACATACGATAAAATTAAAGTCAGTCGATTTTCTTACCAGGCTCATCAAGGTGTTCCCTTCCAGGAAGGTCCTCCATTTTGATATCTCCAAGGTCGCCTAACTTGGGGTCTATGGTGGCTTTAGAGAGTTCATCCTCAAAGGCCTGCAGGTCCTCTACACTCGCCATGCGGTCCTCAGCCTCCGTAAACACACGGATAATGCCATCACTGTGGGCAGAGGAGGATTAACTGGGTTAGCCAGAAAAAAACTTACTAGTGCGAAATTATCAAGGAAATGTATGGTCTGACCACACATTAGCATGTAAAATGCAGTTCTGTTACCTTGCCCCGATGGCTATATCGCCATTAGGTAGAATACAGCAGCACCAGACAGACTGGGCCGGCAGCCGGATGGTCTGAGAGCACTCTCCCTGCCTCCATATCCTCAAACTCCTGTCCTCTCCTGTGCTTATGAAATCTAAGAAGGAAAGCATCAGTATGAGGTCAGGGCGAGCCAGCCACCATATTACAGCAGAAAAAACAAATGGATGCTGCACCAGCGTGTAGTCGTGTACAAATAACAAGATACCCATTCTGCTCTTTCACAGGCCTTTAATTATTAATGTAAGAAATCATACCTTCGCTATTAGGAAAGACAGCCATGCTGTAGATGTAGTTGGTGTGGCTGTAATAGATTTGTGCACATTCGCCTGTGGCCACCAGCCACCTTCTGATACTCGCGTCATTGCTGCAAGAGAAGAACTCAGCGTTGCTGATCACTGCTAGCCCCCTTACACAGTCCTCATGACCTAAAATAGAAGAAAAAGTGAAAGATAGTGGCCAAAAAGTGTGAATTATCATAACTATTTTCTATTATGTGATCAGACAAGATTGTGCTCAGTTATCACCAAAAAATGACACAATTTATCATTTTAAATGTTTTTATATGACATAACTGTTGATTGTTGAACTGTTTTAATTATTTGATAAAACCAGTTTGAACATTTTACAGAATCGAAGGTGAACTGTTACCTATAATAAGTTGTGACCAGTTTGAAACAAAAGAATGTATTCACTTGTTTCTCTGCAAACTCTCACCTGTAAATGTCTTCTCACATCGGCCCGCTTTCCAAAGCCTGATGGTCTTATCCGCTGATCCAGACAGCATAAGGCCTTGTTCAGGTAAGATTACCACTGCCCACACTGCTGCAGTGTGTCCCTGTTGCAAACAAGCAGAGATTTGGCTCTGTCACACTGCCAGATCAAATTTATGTTTGTTCCAGTTGCAAAGATGTAATCATTATACAAGTACAAATATTTACCGCAGTCACTGTCACAGAAAGCAAACTTTTGACTAACCGCATCCTAAGGAAAACCCTCCTACGAGAAGATCAGAGTAACATGTACCATCACAGAAGCGTTAGTATACCTCCAAGGTCATCATGCACTTCTCATTGAGCCAGACTTTGGCTGTGGTGTCCCAGGAGCCGCTCAAGAGTGTCCCAAACTTGCCAGAAGACAGAGTGCAAACTGTGGAGATTAAGCGATTAAAAGATGCTTCTAAATAACAGCAGAGCAATTCAGATGCTTATTTGAATGTAAAACCCTAAGGTACACCTCACCTGTATTTTTGTGTCCCTTGAGGGTGAATAGGGGCTGAGGTTGGTCCAACGTGAAAACACAAATGTTATTATCATTTCCACCTGTGGCAATGAGTCCTCTAGGATATGTTTCGCTGGGTGCAATGAAGCATACACAGGATACAAAGTTTGAGTGTCCAGACATACAGTGCATCTCTGTGAAGCCTTGGTCTGGGCTGTCAGGAGGAGATGGAGAGCAAAGACATGTTAGATGTACAGTTACTTGTGTGGGAACAAGTAGTTGACAAAGGTGTGGCTGATAACTTCAACTTGGGTCAGTAAATTTAATGGCAGACAAAAAAACACATCAGCATTCAAAGGTTGTTGAACTTTAGCAAGTATTTCAACACTCGCGCTGTGTACTGAATGAATGACAAAGCTAATTTGACTACACGTTAGCAGAGCGCTGACTAGCCAAGTTAGCTACCAACGTTAACATAAGTTCATTACGAGTAAATATCTTCAGTATGGGTTGTTGGGCTCCTTTCTACTTTCGCTGGTCAGGGCACATTTCCTGACAACACAGCCATTTACAAACTGAAGTTAACCGCAGCCAACCATCATAATCACTGAGTCAGTATCAGGCTAATGCTAGCTACCTTGAGTTTGGTACCCAGACTCTTCCGGTTCGGTCTCTGGACACAGACACGAAAGCTCCCTCTGGAAAAGCAGCCGATGCGAGTCCCCTAACATCCATTTCGTGGCCCGGGATGGAGCACCTGAGTTTGTAGGAGTTAGACGATGCCATTTTGCCCCGATAACACAATGAAACTACCACAGTGGAGTTGTGCTAAGCGGCGTCGCTGTCAACAAACTCCGGCCGCTAGCGGAAGTTGAATTACGTCACTGATCTCGCCATTCGAATTAATATAATTTAATTGAATTTAATTTAATGTGTGTGGTGGTAAGTTTAAAGCACTGGCATTGATAAAATGTATTCACAACTACATTTAAAAAAATAAATAACAGGAGAGACAGAAACAGACTGCCTCCTCTTGCATTAATCATGTTTGACCGGAAGGCGGCAGCAGACAGTTGTTCCCATAGAGATGATGGTGCACTGCGCCCCAACCGCCACCTGTCACAGAGGCTGCGTCAAGCTACCGGAAGCAGGATATAACAGGAAACTGCAAACTTTGCAAATGAAAAAATCAAATGAATATTTAAAAAGACTCCTAGTATTCATCAGCTCCCACCAAATATATAATATGATATAATATGATATAATATAATATGATATGATATAATATAATATAATATAATATGAAATATA
>OMLP01045091.1:23951-56857 GCA_900302685.1 Spondyliosoma cantharus | reverse complement strand
AACAGGCCTACTTATGCTTCAAGTACTTTTAGTTTCAACACCCTAACAGCCATTTGTGCGGTACTTACAGTGAGGTGGTAATTAGCAATTGTTCTTAAGTCTTAGGCTCCCTCCAGCAATGCTTCAACAGATAGTATAAGACTATAGACCTTTTTGAGATGGAACAGCACTCAACTGCAACACCCGTCAACATGTTCACATTCCAACCCAAGACTACTCAGTACTCATTACTTCATTATTACATGAGTACGCAGTACTCATTGGTAGGACCTCACCTATCTTCCAGCTCAGCCTTCATTTTGATGTTAACTACACACCTGTGAAGTTTTGTGACTGCATCTTGCTCAGTTGTGACACTACAACAGATGGATGACAGACACCTGGCAAAGTACTAAAACTGTTTCTGTGTTAGTTCTTGACTCCCAACGTTAAAACAACACTAGCCAGTGCCGGAGTGGCTGATAAAAATACATATAAAAATGGGAATCTAAGACATAAGGGAAAAGATTGAAAAGAAGTTAAATATAGGAAAGAAAATAATATGATAAAATATTGTTGAACTGTTGTTCCTGCTCCTACGATGCTTTGTATATTTTAGGATTTTTAAAGCAGAATTGTAAGGAAGTATCTTAATGTTGCAGTCCTGATACTTTTACTGGAGAATTTGCAGACTGTACCTCTGTCTAAAATGCATTAAAAAAAATCAATATCAATTTTCATAACATTTTGGTGGGACTGAAAGAATACATGCTGCCTTTGAGAAACACAGGGGGTCCTGCTTTAGGACCCCATGACTCTTTGGCTCCCTGGACCTGTATCCTGCACATTTCCATCCATGCTGGAGACAGAGAAAAGCGTAGCGTGTACAGTAGCTGCATCTTTTGATTGCCTGTCTCTCTCTCAGTGCGGCTGCTCACACTTTGCGGTGCTGAGGAGACTGTGGCCTGCCATAATGCATTTGTGATCACTGTAATTTCTCAGAAAAAAAGTGGAAATCATCCACTGCCATGCTAGACAGGAAAAGTTCATGCTGCATAACGACTGGAAAGTTGCAACGTCCTGTTGTGCTCTGAAATTAGGCTGGATCGAAAAGTTAAAAGCTTTTGTTAAATGCCAAACACAACTGTCTGAGTGTAAAAGATGGATGAAATGGTTAAACAATGTATTTGTATTTGCTCCCCATGCTTTGAATAACCTTTTTCTAAGTGCCTTTTATATAGGAGTTCCATCAAGTCAATTAATTTGCTCTATACTTCCAGATGTCCTTTGGTGCAATAGCTATTTTAGACATTTCTGTTTGTCATAATGATCATAATAAAAGTATTTTCCAAGACTTTGCACTCTGTTCAGCTCCTGTTTAAAGAAAGGGTGTCATGGAGCCCCAATCTTTGTCTCTATATCTTTGTTTTCTTAAATTTTTGTACCTAGGATCTGTTGTCATTGGTTGCATTTCTTTACCATCTCTTCTATCCTCTGACTGCTGAAGAGAGAACAATTTAAAGTTTTCCAGTAACTCCATTTTGGGGTAGGGTGAAAGGATGCAGTTAAGAGCAAAATGTCTGCGTGCTTCGCCTAGAAAAGAGTGCAGGAAGAATAGTCTGTCCACTTTGGACTGTAAAAAGCAGAGAAGGATGAAAAAATGATCATAAATAAACCCTCTCTCCATCTTTTCTCTACTTCATGGGCAGATGCTAAAAGCTGAGGCGAGGGTCCTGTGTAGTGAGCAGTTTACTTTCTATTTATTAGAAAATAACAGAAGAACAACCGGAGGATGGTACATCTCTATTCTGAATTACTCCTGTGTGGGTTATTGTCGTAGCACAGAAACAGCTGGACGTATACACACAAGCACACACACACACACACACATGCAGAGACACACATCCACATCCACATCTTGAAGCACAGGTTTAATCAGGCATAGTTGAAATGGAAAATGCCATTAGACTTTAAAGTGGATAATTTCACATCCTTCCATCCATTCATTTCTTCATTTTTCTTTTCAAACCGGCCTTTTATGCCCACTACATGTGCTTTTATGGAAAATTACAACATTTAAGCCAGACTCTTTGGTCAGGGATAATTACACAAAGATCCATTAGCAGTCTTCCAAGACAAATGTACTATGAGCATTTTTCTTTTTTTCTTTTTATAATGCTAATCTCAATCTGTAAGAACATGCCTCGTAAGAAAGGGGATAATTATGATTTAATTATCTGTCATTATGGGGAGCAAAGCGTAGGTCACCTCGGGTTCATTTATGCTACATGCTTTTATAAACAAATCAATTAAATTAAATAGGCTAAACAAACAAGACAGTTGTACACACTCTAGGTACAGTGGCCAAAGGTCTGTCTGTTTTTTTTACCCTGCCATTTTAGTGAAAGCAATTATAATCATGTTCAAAGCTTTCTGCTCCTCGCCTACTGCTCAGTAAATTGACCCTTTACGGAAATCAGCAGGTGGATGTTGGGCTCATGAGAAGCAACTATAAGGGTTACCTTAAAATAAAGTCCACTGCAATTATCTACTTACAATTATATTCAGTCAAATTTTGCACTGTAGTGCTCAGGAATATATAGGTATCGTGTTATTTTGGTATATTAGTTTACCTTTACCTTTTGGGTTATTAAAAAGAAATACACAAGTTAAAGAAATGTTTACACTTACAACATTATACCACAATACCACAATGTCCTCTTCAAACAATTTCAAATATAATGTATCAAATTACATTCATTTATCCCTGTAATCATTTAAGTGTTGTGTTACTATGCTGTAACCAAACCATTATGAAGGATTGGTCCCGGGGCCATTATTATTCTTAATTTACTTGAATGATTTATGTAATGTTTCAAACAAACTGTCAAACGTATGATACAACTGTTTTTGTTCACAGGAAGACTCTGATGAAATAGCTAATCTATTAAATCAAGAACTCGTTAAAGCAACATTATGTAGAATAAGAACACCCACTGTCGTGTAACAGTTTGTCAGACGTGTTGTAGGTGTTAACTACAGACAACACTCAATACATCATAACAATGCTATGTGTTGATAACATGACTGTATGTAACGCTGTGATCCCACCCTCTCACTGAACTTACATAGTGCAGAAACAAGTGACGGGGGGGCGGAGGAGCTGAGATAGAGACACCTTTCAGCCTACTACAAGACACTGTACCAGCAACATGACTTTACAGCTGTTATTTTAAAGTAGTTACATAACATATCTAAGAATCATCTATGATTATAGCCACATTTGTTTTTGAGATCAGGTGTCATCACTGTTTATCGGGTCAACCAGCTACTGGCTGCTTCTTCTGTATACAGCTCTTTGAACAGGATCCTCCTTCCACCATTCTTTCATGAACAGTGTTTCTACTATCACCAATTTCACAATTATTTAACTCAAAACCACTATAAACTCAGGTCTCCCATCTGTTGAACATCTCAATTACAGTTTAGTTTCATTAACAGAGGTTCAGTGATACTGGATGCTATTTCATTTTTTTAAATTTAGCTCCTGAACAATTTAAAAGGTGCACTATGCAGTTTAGGGGATTTTTAAATCAGAAGGTAAAGACCTTCGTTGGTTCATTTTTTTATTTTCTGCCTAAACAAACTAAATAAACAAACTCTCTTTGTTTCCATGACTGAATAAACTGAATATATAAACTGACCTTAAAGGACAACACATTTTCACACTGTTTTACTTTGTTTATATGTGGCTGGCCCTGCCACTTTCTCTAGCTTCAAACAGTGTTCTGGGACCTTATTTTCCTCTGAAAACAGCTTGTTTGTTCAGTTATGGAAAATAAATATTTTCCAAGTTTGCATTATTATCTCATTAAAATACTAAATATTAAAATTCGGAGTTTGAATTTCTTCTCCAAAACTACACAGTGCCCCGTAAAGAAAGCTGTTAAAGGGTTGTTTTTTTGCTCTGCAACCTTGTCTGTATGGATTCTCTCTTTACTTTGTGCTCCTATATATGTATGTTTGATCGTGTGTGGAATCGTTTTCTGTGTTCCTTTCTTTTTCCCATCTACTTCATTTATTGCTCTCTTTCCTTTTTGTCAATACAATCTTTTCACTGGAGAGTGCCAAAATCAATCCCCTCTGGAGTTTTTTTTGCACCTCTCCATCACATTTTTTGTTGCTCAAGTGTATTTTAATACACATTATAGGTATATATGTGAACCAATAAAACTTTGTTTTTCTAAAGATAAAGATTAAAATAAAACATGTTCGGCCCAGTCATGACTAGATTTGTACATCGGTGTGGGTTGCCTAGTCTTAGTCTATATGACTATGTCTTCATGCCAGTATCACAGATCCATTTGATACAAATAAAAACAGTTTGCAGTACCATTTCCGACCTGAGGAGGATGTGGTGGCGCTGTTTAAAACAGCACTCCGGTCCAGCAGCACTGCTGGCTTCCTCCTCTTCTTCTGCGGTTCCTTCACGGCTCACTCACAACAAACATAGCGGCCGTTTCACCTAAATCCTCCAGGCAGCCGCACGGTTCGATAAATGTGAGACATTAAAGTTACTTTTAGACTTTGTGAAATTAATGAAGCTTGACGTTTCCCACTAACGTGAGGTGCAAGCTAGTAGCCGGTAGCTAACTGTTCAGTCAAACTTAACTGCTCTTGCTAACACAACCAGCTGAACTCGGAGGACCAAGAAAGATTGCAAATAGCGGGGTCTGCTGGTCTGCTTTTTAAAACAGCATGTGAGTAACGCCTTACAGTGTTAAATGCCTGGTGATTTAAGTGAATTAAATGGTGGCGAGCTCTCTATTAAACCAGAGACATGCAGTAGGCTCAGACAGCAAACAGCTCCTGTCCCTGCTGCTGTAGAGCGATGATTTGCATGTGTATCTGGTCTGCGATGCTGTATCTCCACAAGTAACTACTTGAAAGTGCAAAGTATTGTGAAAAAAAAGCTCTCTAATCTCACCAGCGGAGCTTTCTCTAGTCTCAAAGAATAAGCCTGATAATGTCAGCGAGGTTATCTCAGCGTGGTCTAAACATTTCTCACAGAGCGCCTGCCAGGTAAACTGAGGATGTAAAGCTATTAAGACATCTACATCTTCCAGGCTGAGGAGTTAATGGCAATGGAAGCTGCTGTTACGTTGCATTCTGGGAAAAGTGTGATAAGTATTTTTGTAGCTTGACCAACACCAGGGACTGAAAGTCAGGATGTCTTACCTCTGTTGCAATATATCCTGATTAAAATCAATGACGGACAGGTCACAGACCAATACACGTTGTTACTTTAGTTGATTTATTGATTAATGCTGTAGCTTTAACAATTCAGATCAATCTGGTATGTTACTCTTCCATGTCTAGATGTATTTTATTTAACATGGGTAGCACACATAATTGTCATAATTGTATAATCCTCACAAATTCTAGTCCCAGTTCACTGGCCCAGTAAATACATATTTTACTATACATTCATGAAGCAACAGGGAGGGAGGACGCCACGATATCTTTTGACCTTTTGTTTTGCTGGGATCACTTGTTCTGCTGTGAGAGATAAAAACATTAACTTTTTGTTAAAGATGTGGTAAGTAAATGTAGACTTACATAGGCTCTCATGCATTCAGTTGGCCCCTGTTGTTTGCCATGCTTTTTCTCACTCTTTCATCCCAGCAGCTGTGTTTCCTTTTTTAAATATTGTGGACTGGATTTCCATTCGAAGTTGTTGGTCATTGTGTGTAAGGGATGCCACACACATCTTTTCTGCTTGAGCATTTTTCTGTCATTTTGCATTTCTGAATTTACATGGCAAATAAAATAGATTTCAAATGACTTCATCTGACCAGCTGCCAAGAAACTTAGTGACGTGAAAAAAGCATCTCCTCAGATTTCTATAACTGTAAACAGCAAAAAATAGGATTGGATTTGTATGGCGCTTTTCAAGAAGCCCAAAGCGCTCTGACAGGGTTTTTGTGTTTTTTTGCACGATCGCTGACATGAAACTGCTAAATTGGGCAAGCGATGCTTTCAGCACCAACTGTTGTTTTACTTGAAAACTGAGTACTCTTATTCTCTCTCACCTTCTCTAGAAAACACAGGTAACATGACCGTACTTGTGATGTAGTCGTGTCACCGTACTGGCCGCCAGTCTGACTACCTTTTGAGGAGGGGTTTGAGAGCTTTATCTGATCCCAGCGATGGATGAGGACACCCCAACCCTGAAGCCCAGACGGATTCAGAATCAAAATGTGGTTCATCGTCTTGAGAGGCGCAGGATCTGTTCGGGCCGACCCGGAGCTCACTGGTACAGAGTACGCTGCTTCCACCAGAACCTTTTCCCCAACTTCACTGTGGTCAATGTGGAGAAGCCCCCCTGCTTCCTGAGGAAGTTCTCACCTGACGGGCGTTGCTTTATTGCCTTCTCTTCTGACCAGACTTCTCTGGAGGTAAGAAGATAGAAACTGAATTATTTCATATTCATATTCAATCAGACTGTCAGAAACAGACTTGATCCGTCCAGTTACTTAATTATAGACAATGAGATTTGAAAAAGACCCAATGTTCAATTTGCAGATTTATGAATACCAAGGCTGCCAGGCAGCTCAGGACCTGCTATTAGGGCAAGAAGGAGAAACTCTTCTAACAGCCAATGACCAGCGTTCCCTCAACATCCGTGGCCGCCTGTTTGAGCGCTTCTTCTCCTTGCTCCACGTCACTAATGTGGCCTCAAATGGAGAACATCTCAACCGGGAATGCAGCCTCTTCACAGACGACTGCCGCTATGTCATCGTAGGGTCAGCTGTGTATGTCCCAGAGGAGCCGCCGCCTTACTTCTTTGAGGTAACAATGTCATCAAACTTATTAAAAAAAACTAAAAAGCCACTGATTAACTACAAATTAACTTCCATAGTTTTGCTCAGACTGTCCCTTTCATCCATCTCCCACCAGGTGTATCGAAACAACGAATCTGTGACTCCCAATCCCCGGTCTCCTCTAGAGGACTACTCGCTACACATTATTGACCTCCACACTGGCAGGCTGTGTGACACCAGGTCCTTCAAATGTGACAAGATCATCCTGTCCCATAACCAGGGCCTCTACCTCTACAGGAACATCCTGGCTGTGCTGTCGGTCCAGCAGCAAACTATACATGTGTTTCAGGTGAGCTGATTCACTATTTACATTTTTTAATGCAAATGGCACTACTGGTGTCAGAAGTGGTTTCCTAGTATCACTGAACGGCAAAACACATCTAAATTGGTTGTGGACAGATGTTTGCAACCCAATCGGCAGAATAAATGTTGGCAATGAATGTTTCTGCAAACCGCAGATATTTCTTTATGTTGTAACTTCACCTTCCTTTGTTATGTTGTGACAATGTTGTGCTTATGTTCTGGTTAGCACAAAAACACTTGGTAAGGTTAAGGATAAGGTCATTTTTTTGCTTAAAATACCTGGTTTTGTCACCATAAACACAGCAAAGAATTGTCCAGCCGTCTCGTTAAAAGTATTCAGTGGTATCACGCTAACAAATGTCCAAACACAGTCTCGAACAGTCGTCTCCGGCTTTGCCGCCATCTCGCCCAGCTGTAACTCCACCGCAATGCTCTCCACCCCTGGACATAAAAGTCTCAATTCATAAACATGTAACGTGAAACCTGAGGGTTTGAAAAAGGTCCTGATACTGTACATGTACCAGAACATTTTCAAACATCATACACAATAATAACCTGTTAAAATTTAACTTGGGAACCTACAGAACAGATTTAAACACAAGAGTGTCTTCCCTCTCTTTCCTCTCACTGTTCCAGGTCACTCCAGAGGGAACGTTTCTAGATGTAAGAACTATTGGGCGGTTCTGTTATGAGGACGACCTCCTGACCCTTTCAGCAGTTTACACTGAGGCTCAGGCTGAGAGTCAGCCGGGGTTCCCTCGCCTGTATACAGACAAAACCATCAATTCACTCAAGCACAGGCTGCTGGTCTACCTATGGAGGAGGGCTGAGCAGGACGGCAGTGCCACTGCCAAGAGGAGGTACAGAACATTACTCCAATGCTCTGTTGACTTTTCTTTTCATTATACTCTTACCTAAAAATGTTCTCATTAAACCAGTCGAGTTAGGTGAAGCCAAGGTATTGGTTTTGTTTCATCGATGAAAGAAGTGTTTCTTTTCTACAGGCCGCTCTTGGTGTGTTTTTCTCAATCATACCGTTGTTATTGTATTTTCTGAATGGGAAACTGATTATCAGCCCTGTCTGATTATAGGGACCGATATTGAGTATATTATCAATATCAGTGTTTTTTCTGTCAGATTGCTGAATAGATAAGTGAAATTTAAAATGGCACTGTAACTACAAGTAGTAACTACATTTATCAACGAAATGTAGAGGAGAAGAAGTATGTATGTACATACAGCTGTATGTTGTGTATATATATATTGAGAAGTTAATTAATGAATTATTTGCTTTGAGTGCAGTCCTTAAAAATTAAAAAAAAACACAAAAAAACAGTGCTTCAAAAGAACTTGAGAATCATTCTGTAGAATGTCCTGCTAACAGCTCCTTGAGTGTTTGTGAGTCAGCAGTTTTAGATGAAAAGGAAAAATCCGAAGCAGAAAAGGGAGACTGAAAGCTCCAGAGTGCCTCTCACTAAAGTAGATGATTTGTTGAGTGTTCGATGGTGTTCATCTCTTCTTTAGAACTTAACCGCCATGAAACTATCAAAAAACGAACTATGATTTCTGTGCCTCACTCCCTTGGATTTGTCGTTTCCACTTTCTCTCTCATTCAGTCCCTAGCTTTCTCAGTTGCTAATGCTCTCGCCCGCTTTGCACAAACTTGTTCTTTTCATCTCCCGACTAAGGCATGCAAGCTGACATAAAAAGTGTAACTGTTTTTTGTGAATAAACATGAAGATATGTCGACTTCTCATCCTGATATCGATACGAGAACACTTCCTCGTTTAGTAAATTAAGCAGTATACCAATAGGTCCATGAGTACACTGGCTGTATTTACAGCGGTGCCTGCTTGACCAATCGGCAACAGTCAGCCCTTCAAACTCTGCCTCCATTGGTCCTGAACCATCAGAAAGTGCTTCCTCCAGACCAGGAGCCAAACCAGTTGTTTCAGAACGTGTGTAATTGTGTACAAAAGCTAAGAAAACAAGACTAGCTGGAAACCAAATGTGGTATACACTATATTGCCAAAAGTGTTCGCTCACCTGCCTTGACTCACATGATCTTAAATGACATTCCATTCTTAATCCATAGGGTTTAATATGACTTCGGTCCACCCTTTGCAGCTATAACAGCTTCAACTCTTCTGGCAAGGCTTTCCACAAGGTTTAGGAGTGTGTTTATGCAAATTTTTGACCATTCTTCCAGAAGCGCATTTATGAGGTCACACACTGATGTTGGATGGGAAGGCCTGGCTCTCAGTCTCCACTCTAATTCATCCCAAAGGTGTTCTATCGGGTTGAGGTCAGGACTCTGTGCAGGCCAGTCAAGTTCATCCACACCAAACTCTCTCATCCGTGTCTTTATGGACCTTGCTTTGTGCACTGGTGCACAGTCATGTTGGAACAGGAAGGGGCCGTCCCCAAACTGTTACAACCACGTTGAGAACATGGAATTGTCCAACATCTCTTGGTATGCTGAAGCATACAGAGTTCCTTTCACTGGAACTAAGGGGTCAAGCCCAGCTCCTGAAAAACAACCCCACACCATAATCCCCCCTCCACCAAACGTTACACTTGGCACAATGCAGTCAGACAAGTACCGTTCTCCTGGCAACCGCCAAACCCAGACTTGTCCATCAGATTGCCAGATGGAGATGCGTGATTCGTCACTCCAGAGAACGCGTCTCCACTGCTCTAGAGTCCAGTGGCGTTGCGCTTTACACCACTGCATCCGACGCTTTGCATTGCTTGCTGATGTATGGCTTGGATGCAGCTGCTCGGCCATGGAAACCCATTCCATGAAGCTCTCTACGCACTGTTCTTGAGCTCATCTGAAGGCCACATGAAGTTTGGAGGTCTGTAGAGACTGACTCTGCAGAAAGTTGGCGACCTCTGTGAACTATACACCTCAGCATCCGCTTCATGGCTGAGTTGCTGTCGTTCCCAGTCGCTTCCACTTTGTTATAATACCACTGACAGTTGACTGTGGAATATTTAGGAGAGAGGAAACTTCACGACTGGACTTGTTGCACAGGTGGCATCCTATCACAGCACCACGCTGGAATTCACTGAGCTCCTGAGAGCGACCCATCCTTTCACAAATGTTTGTAGAAACAGTCTGCATGCCTAGGTGCTTCCTTTTATACACCTGTGGCCATGGAAGAGATTGGAACACCTGATTTCAATTATTTGGGTGGGTGAGTGAATACTTTTGGCAATATATGTTTTGACTGTGTTTAAAAAAAAACAACAAAAAAAACCTTTGTTTTGCTCTGTAGACACGTTTTTGATAGTTGTTGTTAGTGCTAAACTCACTGAACACATTGCATTTCCTTGCAGTTCTACCAAAGTTTGTTGGAATTGCATTCGCAGTAAATTAACACAGCACTTTACACACAGCTCACCCACTGTGTAGGGTAACAGGTGTTGTGACGAGTTGGTGGGAAATTCTCAACGCTATGGAAACCCCACTGTAATCACAATTCTCCCCTTGGCATTGAGTAGGCCTGCACAATATGGTAACACATCATATTGTGATGTGATTCAGGATCAGTGGGAATGATCATTTCTGCATCACAGTTTTCATTTTTTCATGATGTGACATTTTTTTGGGTCTCTACCAAGCAAATGCTTTCTTACATCTTGAGAATACGATTTGTAGGTCAGGGCATCTCTGCAGCACTCCAGTACTCTATTATAATGCTGTTACCTTTCTCAAAAAGTTGCAGCTTCTTGTGATTTGGATATTGTGCTTGGCCATATTTAGATTTTGATTAATCGATTAATTATGCAGTGCTAGCATTGAGGAGCTTTATTGCAGAGCTTGAAACTATGTTCGCTCTATTGCTGTAACACTTGTTGACCTCTTGCTTCTTCGCAGATTGTTTTGTTTGCACACCCCTTGACATTTCAGAAAATACTGTAATGAGCACGTTGAGCATGAACACCTCTGTACAAGTTACTAGTTTATTAAGCACCACTTCCATGTTGTACTGATGTTAGATATTATTTTAGCGATCACTTCGGTTCACCCACACTGGTTTTTGTCATCAGGTTCTTCCAGTTTTTCGATCAGCTGAGGAGGCTAAGGATGTGGAAGATGCAGCTGTTAGATGAGCATCACCTCTTCATTAAATACACCAGCGAAGATGTGGTCACACTCAGAGTCACCGACCCCTCACAGGTAGAAACAACACACACACACACACACACACACACACACACATCTGAATTCCTCTCTGTGTTCGCTCGGTTGCTCTCCCATGCCTCTCTTGTGTTTTTTTTCTTGTTTGTGCTGCATAGCAGGGATTCCTCTTTCAGGTCTCCAAGGACACTTTTCTCCTACAGATTCCCTTCAGTCCTGTTACTCATTCGTGGCAACAACAAATAGATTTAATTAATGTAAACATCTTTTATTTACTCTTTAGCTTTCGTGTCCCTGTTTTTGTCTCACCAATGAAGACTATAGAAAAAATCTTGTGTTCATTATGAATACAGATGGAAGCTAAAGCCTGGAATGCTTACCTCACTATAATAAACACTGGATCGACTGTCCTTGGTTTATCACTCTGGAAGGGCCAGTGTGGATTGTGTCATGGTTTGAAATAACAAAATACCTTTTTAAGAAAGAGGATACAACAGAATTTGTAGACTTTTTTCTCCAAACCTTCACCCCGTGCTCCTCTTTATCCGACAGCCGTCGTTCTTCGTTGTGTACAACATGGTGTCTACAGAGGTGCTGGCCGTCTTTGAGAACACCTCCGACCAGCTGCTGGAGCTGTTTGAAAATTTCTGCGACCTCTTCAGAAACGCCACGCTGCACAGCCAGGCTGTCCAGTTCCCCTGCTCTGCATCATCCAACAACTACGCACGACAGGTCCAGAGAAGGTACAGCGGAGAAGGATTGAAATATCAAATATCTTTCTGCCAACATTGAAAATATTTCATTTTGGACATAATTGTGCTGGCCAGCTGCTGGGTCGAGAAGTCTTTTCTTACTGAAATGAAAAAAAAAAAAAACTGCTCCTGATGTCGTGCAGCTAAATGTCAGGGAGGATTTGAAGACGGTAGAAGGAAGGGAACCAGATCAGCAGCAATTGCCTGGAGGAGAAGGAAGGAGTTTTAGGACTTAATCTGGATATAGAGAGAGACATTAAGACAGTCAGCATGGCCGATGGAGCTGTGATTGAATTTGGTGTTTGTCTCGCCAGCATAGGAGACAAAATCCTCCGTGGAAGGTGAAGAAGCGGAGGGGAAGGGTACAGGAAGGAGGAGAGGATAAAGGATAGTTAGAACAGGGAAAAGGAGCTTATAATAAGATTTTAGAGTAGTGAAAATTGATATGTGGAAGAAGGAGAGGAGAAATTGAAAGCTGGTGAGCTAATTTGGCAAACAGGATTTATACCACTAAACAACTGGCTAGCATTAGCCCAGTTCACAGGGTTTTAGAGAGCATCAAACCGAGTATAGTGAGACAGGCGGGTCTGCAGTAGCAAACAGGTCGACAGGGAAAACAAAATATATGGATGGAGAGTGTTGCTTGAAAAGGAAGGAGGAGGGGAATGTGAGACCACACAGTTACAGCTGAGTGTTAGTTAGTAGTTTAGCAAGACTTGGGAGTATAATTTAGCCAGGCATGTTTGGAAAATAGCTTAGAATATAAAAGAAAAAGTATTTCCTCACTGAACTCAGACTTTTATGGCATCTCATGGAGGCTTTGAGCTGCTGTTCTCCAAAACAAAACAACTAAAGTGCAAACAAGGCGGTTCACTGCTTTCTGGACTTCAAACCAAAATAAGTGGAAAAACACTCGAGGATCATAGAGGCACTTCTGTGGGAGTTTAGCCTCAGTGCCAAAAGAGAAGATTAGTTGCTGCTTAATGTTATCACGCTGATATCTGTCTGTCTGTGCTTCAGATTCAAAGACACCATAGTGAATGCTAAATATGGCGGGCACACCGAGGCGGTGCGTCGGCTGCTGGGTCAGCTGCCCATCAGCGCCCAGTCCTACAGCAGCAGTCCGTACCTCGACCTCTCCCTCTTCAGTTATGATGACAAGTGGGTGTCGGTGATGGAGAGACCCAAGACCTGCGGAGACCACCCCATCAGGTACGCGCTCTGTCGGGCTGAATTTGCATCCTATCAAATGATGTCATAGAATGGCATTGTCAGTAGGTGACATTCACTACTCAGTTTTCTTTAAGGAGTAAATAACAATACGTATCCCTGTTATACAGGAGTACAAGCCTTTAGAAACCAACAGACTGGACTGAATGAAGAATTTAATGGCACTACTTGTTATCCCTGCATCTCTCTCACACCAGGTTTTATGCACGGGACTCCGGCCTGCTGAAGTTTAAGATTCAGGCAGGCCTGCTGGGACGGCCGGTGAATCACGCAGTGCGACGCCTGGTTGCCTTCACTTTCCACCCCTTCGAACCGTTTGCCATCTCTGTTCAGCGCACCAACGCAGAGTATGTGGTCAACTTCCACATGAGGCATGTCTGCGCCTGAGGAGTGTGTGTATATGTGCAACAATCTAAACTCAGAGAGCCTGCGGACTCACACTTGGAATGAAATTGCAGGACCGTTGGGCTTCTGTTAGCAGTTACTGTCGACAGTGCAACAAACGTGTCCTCCATCAGGAGGCACAAAACTGCTTGTTCTGTTAGTCGCCCTCTCCTCCTCCACTGAAATCAGCAGTCCTTTTTCTTCATTCTCCTCCTGATGGAAACCACTGTTCCTCTCCTCTTGCCCCCTCCATCACACAGTGGTCACTCCACTTCCGCCCCTCCTCCCCCTCCGCAAGAAGGCAGCAATTCTGCCTTTTTGCTTTCGTCTGCACCGCTTCACCTCCTCATTCCCCCTTCCTTTGCAGAACAAAGAGGGAGCAGTAGGGAGGAGAGGCTGGAATAAGTGTAAATGGAGATGTAGAGAGAGTGATTGATGTGCGACGGAGGTGGGAGCCGCAGGTAGCCGAAGCTCTTAGAAGAAGGAACCAGAGGTGTTTTCTTTTTCCTGCTATGCAGTGAAAGCTGCACATTCATATCAGAATTGCTTATCCTGTTGATTCAAGAGGTAATTTTATAATATATTGTTTTACACTTTTTTTTTGTTTGTTTGTTTTTTTGTTTTTTTTACATATTACCACTTGTATATATTTTATGCCAATAAAATTGTCTAAATTTTGCTGTTTTTTTTATTTGCTGTACTTTGAATTTGAGGTCATGCAGTTACTGTAGCTTTAGACAGCAACTATGGTTTGATTCTGTTGAAAGCCATTTTTATATAAGAGTGCTTGAGTAGTGGACAGGGAGAGGTTTGCTGTGGCTAGTATTGTTTCTGCTTCTGACCTCTAAGTATTGACCTGTGTGTATATTCTCCTTGATATGGGAGAAGACATCTTTATATACTGTGTGTTTGTGTGTGAGCTGCAGACATTGTTCTTCTGGATGCAGCTGTGTTAAATTATACAGCACATTCAGTATTTTTCCTAACATAATCTTTCTAATTATCTATTTCTTAGCGTGTCTTACACAGGCAGTGGAATCTAAAAAAGAATCTCACTGCATATCTTATTGCTTTGGAGCCTTATAATGAACCTGAAATAATGATAGCAGGGGGTTGTATTGCATATGGAGTGCAGAAAACATGCAGTGCAAGTGTCGTCATATTTCATTTGACTGCTGTTCCATGCAGTCTGTTCTCCTGTACTGTATACACTCAAAACGTCACTTTTTTTTTTTTTTTCACATCGGGTCCATCTGTTCTGCAGGCTAAAGCGCCGGACATCTGTTTACATTAGAAACGTGTTACAGTAACACACAAACACACACGGATATAAACAAATCTACGCATATGCAAATAGTCGGACGCCCCCTCTCCCAACGTGAACGCACATGAACAGGAACGTGTATGATAAACAGATATAAAGGCAAAAAAGCACACATGGAAGCAGCTGCAAAGAGGTCATGGTGGCATGGAGAGCAGGTGCAGAGGGATTAAGTGTCCTCCTAGCCTCTGGTTACACTCTACAGTGGACCTGGGAGGTGTGTGCATGAGAGAGAGAGAGGGAGACTAACAGGGGTTTTAGGCGGAGGGAAGCAGGTATTTACAAACAGAAAGATGAGGAAAAGATGAAAGAATGGACGATGTGTGAGGATCGATGTCTGAGTGCACAGACTGTATTATGCAGCTGCTTAGTTTTGCTCAAGCACAGCAAATGCAGCGTTGTAGACCATGGATTAAGGAAGCCGTGTTATGTCATTGTCATTATAGTGTGTTTGTGTAAGCTGGTGTGTGCCGACATGCTGTGATAATCAACTAATTGCATGAAGCGCGCACAGCAGGTGTAGAAAGGCCTACATACAGGATAGGAGGACACGTTGTCTGTTAACCTCGCAACAATCCGATTGCCTATATAGAATATTGTGCGCCTGAGCGCTGGCGAGGTGGTGAGTAAGTAAGCGGCTCTGTTTGTGCCCACTCTGATGCTGCTAGGCTTGATATGTTTTCAGTTTTCTGCAGGAAATGTAAGCCTCAACTTCCCTTATAGGTCAAGTAAGCAACTATCGGCTGTTCAATTTCCCCACAGATGTTCAAAAGCCAATAAGGACGCAAGCACACTGTGGAGTTAGTTACCACTGGAGTCTTCAGTGCAAACATATCTTATATTACTACACGAGCCCAGTGCCTCCGAATACCTCGTACAATAACAAGTACGTTGTATCGGTTTTCTTAAGAATCAGGTAAACCCGGAGCCGTCTTCCTGACCTTGGTTGCCAAGGAAACATAACCGCTCTCTGCTTGGTAACCTAGTCTTTTCTAATTGCTGTTGTCTTGGCAACAGTCCAACCAATGTACTCCAGAAAAGGCCACAAAGTGTTTCCTGTTGCAGGGCTCGTCTTCTCGGAGCGGGTCTCTAAACACACATCGCTTCAGACCGCAGTCACCTCCAAGAACAGTGGAGCTCCGCGGCGTGAGGTTTTGCTGTTGGGGGACACATGGAGGACACGGTGGACGCTGGCAAACTCACGGATAAAAGCACGTATGGGTCCGCAATGTAAACCACATGGGCTCAGCGGGCTCAAAAGGAACATCTGATGCTTTAATGTATTTTTTCAGGAGCTGCTTCTTTTGTTAGTTCATCCTCAAAACATAATAATTCAAGCTGAGTCTCCTTTCCGAGGTTTAAAGGGCTCCTTAAAATACACACACAAAAGGGGCTGGCTGTCCTTCAGTGCCGTACCTGCATCCGGACTATTTTTGGAGGTGCATTTCTGCAGTTGCCAGGTAGTACATGGGCAATATAAAGGGGGACGCACCCCCTTGTTAGCAAAATTATCAAAATGCATCCCCCTTGTTAGCCTTCTACCCTCCTCTCCATCCTTTTGTTTAGAGCGGCAGAGGGGATGTTTCTTAAGGGGGATGCATCCCCCTTGTTAACCTGCCATCCCTGTCTCCATCCTCTAGTAGCAGTGCAAATGCAGGGGCAGGGGGGTTGTGTAGTTAAACAGGATAGTTCAGTCTGCCTGGTTCCATTGATCCTCAATCAGACTGAGGTTTGTGCAAGTTACAATCCATGACCCCGCCGTGGCTCTGAAGTATCAGCAGCCCAACTGTGCGGTGTTTTTGGTAAATTCACGGTGCTGTCTGGTGGGGAAGTAACAGGCGATTTATAACTGTGCCGTTGTCTCTGTCCCCTCCCTTCTGTTAGACACACACCCCTGTCTACATCAGTGGAGCTGAGGTGGAGCAGGTGAACAGTTTTAGGTTCCTGGCAATCAGCATCACAGAGAACCTACCATGGTCATGACACATCACCTCCCGGGGGAAAAAAGAAAAGCCTCGACTTCCCAAGGAAACTTAACAAGGCTAAATTCCGGCGTAATGTTCTTGTCCGCTTTTACAGAGAAGCAATAAAAAGCTGACTGGACCTAGACACATCACAAACTGGCCCAGGACAGGAAGGCTGTACAGACCAGCCAGAACATCATTGGTACCATCTACAGAGCATCAGTGATGTCAGTGAAGTGAGATGTCAGAGCCAAAAAGACACTTAACCGAGGTCCACACTGCCTGCTCGTTTAGAGCGCGTTGGCTGCGTTGCTGAACGGCTGCGGCTTGTGTGTGTGTGTGTGTGTTTGCGCGTGCGTGTGTGTGTGTATCCACACAGGCAGCGTGGCTCCTGCCTGCTGATCTGTTTACATGGAGTTAGCCTTCGATACACATATTATCATATTATTAAATAACAATTATGATGTGATTTTCCTTTATTCCCGTTGAAGAGAGTGCACAGGACAAAAACTGTTCTTCTAACCCTAACCCTGTTGGGTGTATTCTCTTCATATCTGTGACATATTCTACAGATACAGACATTAATGCTGTAGTAAAACACTGCTCGATATGACTTTCTACAGGTCTCTCTGCAAAAATAGTCCTGACTCTGAACCTGTAGCTTACGCGACGCTGCAGCCTCACTTGAAATGTGCGTGGCTGTGCTAACCTGCTAGCATGGACGCCAAAATGAAAAGCAAGATGTTCCGTCCCTCACACGCGTCGCTCCAGCAGCCAGTGTGTTCAGCCCGTAAAAGACAACACCTACCCCAGCCACAGTCTGTTCACTGTGCTGCTGTCTGCCTGTATGTGTACGATTTCCGTATGGTATTTTTGTATCCCAGTAGTTCTTCTGCAGTTCCCAGGTGGTGCACATTTTCAAGTGTTCTCTTGTTTGTATTCGTTGTTTGTGTCTTTAATTTTGCTCTTTACTATATATATGAATATATATATGTACATATATATATATATATATATATACATATATATTGCCCATCTTTAATTTGTACTTCACTCATGGCTCTTTATTTAAATGTAGAGTGGTAGGATTATTCAACACTTTCCAGTGTCTCTTTTCATGTGAGCACTGTGACTCACAAGACAAGTGTTATTGTTCTATAAGGATGTTTCATTTGGGGGACATGATTAAACAAGCTGAACCAATGCCATGCTGTTCAATATGATTTTGAGCTATTGGGCCATAGACGTAGATTGCAGGGGAGGTTGAAGGACAAGTCTCCCTTCAATATTTGGAACAGGTGCATCTTTTGAACCTGATGCTCCAGATGGTTTGTTACACAGAACCGTCTTGACAGACGCTGCTAGAAACTGTTTGGAAAAGGGCAAGCACTTTAAAAAGAAATACTTGGCAGGGGATTGGACGAACCATCTGTCTATCACCATCTATCAAGGGCTAATTTTAACTAATCAGATCAACAGCAGGAGATCACCACCACCAGCAGAGCCTGTTGGCAAATCAAACTTTGACTCCAGCCAGTCGAGAGAAGAGCGAAAACATGTTTTCCATTGAGTGCTCTCCTTCCAATCAAACATACTCTCCTGTTCTGATGTCACTGATGCTATAACAGCATGCACGCTAACCTCTTGAGGACAGCTATTTTCAAACAGTTGTTTTTCTCCCAGCCACACCTAAACCATGGCCATAGCTGGCCAGCAGTTCCTCAAAGGAGGAGAAATGATTAGTTGAACCACTGTGTGTTCAGCCACAAGCAAATAGCTTGAAGCCTAGTGAGAGAGACACTCAAGATCACGTGATCACATGATCTCCTGAATCCAGCTGCCACAAGTTAAGCATCTGTGCCCTCCGAAATAAGAACATGAAAGTAGGTGAGGTTATTTTCATGAATTGCTTTCCTGCGAGCCTTACTGAATTATATTCCATTATATTTTTGAATTGTCTCCCAGTGGCTTTTGTGTTTTCCTTTACATAAATGAAGACATTTCCACCACAGATGGATGCACAAATTGGTGCAAAAAAAAAAAAACACCAGAAGGCAGGAAATGAAGCGTTTGACGGCCAAAATTGGAGAGGGACTTGCTTTTAAACAAAAAGTGAAATATAACATTCAGCTCCCTTCCCCTAACATTACAACGATTTCATTACAGAGGAAGCAGTTTCTGGTTGAAATAAAAAGGCAGGCTTGATTTAAGTCACTTTTAAGGAAAACTATTTATATTTTTGAATATAATGGTGAAAAATGGCAAGAGTGTTTGATGTGAAACAGAAGTAGAGTATTAACAGAGCTAAGCTTAATGCCACAATGCATGCCTGACCACCTTTTGGTCATCTTTTGCTAAGGGCCCACAATCCCTGGCAGAAGCCCCAGTCTCCAGAACAGAAACAGTGATGCGGTACTTCCCAACACATCCTCCCATGTGCTCATCATCCTGCAATGACGCAGAGCAAAATTGTTTCCAAAAGTTTCCTCTCCAACAGGACTGCTTGGTACTGTATTTCCCATAGTCGTGACATCAGCCACAGTCTGCTCCACTGTGATGGATATAAGAGCTCTACTAACAGCAGAGAAGTGAGGAGGGCATTTGGTTAAAGTTTAGTACACAAAATGGTAAAAGAGCATATGGATACAAAGCAGTGGCTGTAAAAAGTTCAGAAAAGATTCATAAGGGTGTGTTCATTATCCCCGGACAGAGCAGAAGGCCGACTGATGATGAAGTTCTACTACTCTAAAGATGGCTGCCATATTGCTTCTCCCTGCATTAGCTGTTTTTTTTTTTTGTTTTTTTTTTACTGCTGGTGGTTGCAGTGGGCGGCTGTAGCTCAGTGGGTAGAGCTGTCAATTAGTGATCAGAAGGTCGCTGGTTGGAATCCGGCTCCCCTGGGGTGGAACTGAGCTACATGTCGTAGCAAGATACTGAACCCCAAAACTGGTTGAAAAAAAACCCCTTGAAAAAAAGGGATTGTAGCGTAAACATCCCCGCGATCCTCGCGGATAAGTGGAAGAAAATGAGATGAGAGGTTGCAGTGGTTAAACTCACTTTGTAATTATTTCCACATTTCTCTGAGTCGTATAGGTGGTTATATTCATAGATGATTTTTTACATTTGGCTGGGAGGGGCAAACATTGTATAACCAACGTGAATAGCCTACTGTATATGGTTATGCATACAGTAAAAGAAGACAATGGTACCAATCTTGCTATATACCCTAACAAAGGAGCATACAATTTGTTTCTGGCCATTCACACTTAAGCGCTGAGGCAGACGCTGACTTTCAACCATAAAGTTAAAGTATATTGTTAAAAGTGAATTATCAATTTGTGTAGGGCTATATCATACAGTATATATGTATGCTGTAATTTTCCATATACCCTTTCAAACCATTTAGTAGTCACACACGTGAAATTGGAAACTGAAATATGCATACTCACTCAGAGATCACTGCTCATTGTGTAACAGAGCGATAGCTTTCTGAATCATTGACTGAAGAAGAGCGGAAACTCGCCACTAACAGTTGCACATCATAGTGTCACATGACTACTGCAAAAGTCAAACATAAAATAATACATTTATATTTTAAAAGATCACTTTAAAATATTTTTATTTACGCAAGAAGTAATTTTGTAAGACCTATTTTGGACTCAATGTAGTGACATTCTTCAGCTGCTTAGGGGAGCAACGCCCTCCCGCCTCCCCACAAGCTCCACCTATGGTTATGTTGCATATGAACAGATACCACAATTGATACAAATATAGTATATGTATTTCATTTTAAAAATATACATGGTAGATTAAAAGCTAGCCTTTGAGCCGATCGCTAGCTTGTATTTATTTGCAATCAGAAATGTGTTGTGAAGCATTTCTGATGCAGAGAAATCTGTGCAGAAGTCTGACACAAGCCAATGAGAACTTTCAGCTAAATAACAAAATAAATGTAGTTTTCTCTCAATTGCTCCTAACGGTAGCTCGAGTGCATAGAGTTTGTAGATGAGCTATCCAAAGGGTTTGTGCTCCTCAAAGCACTGAAAACATTTTATAAACAGCACTTAGGCTGTTGTCCTCCATACTCAGGAAAATCAACAGACCTTACTTTAGTTTCATTGGAAATGGGGCTTTTTTATTATTCAAAAATAACAAGGAAATTGTTTCTTGAAAGTAGTTGCCGAGTTTTTTATTAATTTTTACACCATAAACAAAAAATATGTTCTTCCCTGAGCACAATACTTAACTGCATCATTTGATTTGATTTACAGTAATACAGCTAAGCCTCAGTGGAGCAGTGTGTGTCCCTAAGAATTTATTTGACTTTGATTGATACATAAAGGGAACCCTTTCACATAATGTGAACACACTCACACACACACACACACACACACACACACAGAAAACCCAACCTCCAACTTTGCCCCCTTCATCCCTCACCTCTTATTGTTATCGACCACTCTGGTATTGTTCCTCCCTGTCATATATGACACTACGACAGTGTCAACACTTTATATCACACGGATTAGCGCTTCAGCCGTCTGTACAGCTGAGTGAGACCAGTTCTGCTCTACTGAAGCCTCCTGGCGAGAACTGTGAAATCTCAACACCACCACCTAATGAGTGGAGGGAGCAGGCGGGAGCATACTGAGGAGGGGAGGAGATGGACTAAATATTGACAGCAAATATTTGATTGAAGGGTAGGGGTGTCCCCTGACTCATGAGAGTGTGACTCAGACAAAGAATACACACACACGCACACAGGCGCACACCAACTAACAATTTCACGTTTTATCAGCGTGTACAGCTGTTGTTGAAGAGAGAGAGGTGGATGCTTCATATATGCACCTACACACACAGTCCTCAGGGCCTGCACCATGCTGAGACAAATACACAGCTGACAGTGGTAGCTGAGGCTGCAGGTGTGTGTGTGTGTGTGTGTGTGTGTGTGTGTGGGGGTGGGTGGGTGAGAGAGAGAGAGAGAGAGAGAGTCTTAGCTGCAGATCATTTCTGACTGACTTCATGTCTATCTTTGACACACCCGGTAGGGTGCCAGCAGCACGTTCACACACATTAACAGCAGTATCTATGCAACCCTTTGAAACACACTCACTCACACACACACACGCGCGCGCACACACACCTCACTGAGCATCGGTTGGGGGGTTTCAGGTGGAAGTCCGCGGGGAAGGCTTCGCAGCATGGCTGGCCTAAAAATATAATGCACTTGGCGGTCCTTTGTGAACAAACAAACACACCGTGACATTAGCCATTCCTCAAGAAACACCTGGAACAGGAAGATAAAGGGACGAGCATCAGTGCTGCACAGGAAACAGTCAAATGGTCATGTGTGTGAAATCTAACATTGGCCTGGCCCCATGCTTTGTCAGCATGTTATTAGTGTCTCGTGACACTGAAGCTTTCGTTATTACAGTAAAACACAAACTGAGCTGAGTCTCAAAGTAATTTAAAGGTTCTGCAATTTCTGCATGAACTAAAGAGTGTGGTCAGGTAGCCCTCCAGCAGTGCACCAGGCTTTGCCCCCAGCGCCGACAGCACAGATCATCAGCAACAGGTGATCTGAGTTCTCCACCTGCTGGACTAAAATGAAAACTGCATCAGTTTGTGGCCTACTTCTTTGAGACTACAACTTACATGAACCACGATGTCCATTAGCAGAGATTAAGTGTTTAAGCAGCAAGTGTTGGATTTAATTACGGTATGAAGGTGGTTTAGGAATTAATTCGAGGCTACTTCTATTCTACTACAGCTCAGAGAAAAATACTGAATGTTTGATTACACCACATGTTGGCCAATTTGTACTTTTACCAGAACAGATTCTGATCTCATAATATCGATTAGTTTTTAGTTTTTTTTAACAAATAACACTGGCTACTTAAGTACTCTAAATGTACTCTCCTGTTAATACTCAAGTATACGAGTAAGTACCATCCTTCCATAAGTGGAATTTAACAACTTTCCAACCACATTTACATTTTAAAATGCCAAAGTATGATGCTGTCGATAATGCTGCTGATTCAAATGGGCAAAAATGCAAACATGGTGTGTAGGTCATAAGGTAGGTTAAAGACTTTGTCCTCCAGGTCAGGTGAGACACGAGAAGCTGATCACTTTTCTCAGCGGCAAAGCTTTTGCAGTGCTCCCAAACACTACAACATGCTGTTCTATTATTTAAAAACATTACACATACTGGCTATAAGGCTGTAGTAAAACTATAAGTTGAAGAAGAACAGGGTTAGGGTTCACACTTGTTTGAGAAACCATACATTTTAGTATATTTGGCCAGAATAAAGGCAACAAAATGCAACTTCTTGGAGACAGGTAGTTGAATGTTGAGTTTTATCTCATTTATTAGTAGACACTTTGTAGTTTGGGGAAGAAATTCAAACTCAATAATAGTAATATAATAATAATAATGAGGTAATAATCAAAACACAAATATTTGTTTGTTCCATAAGTGAATAAATCAGCTATTTCTTAGAGGAAAATAAGGTCTGCATAACACTGCAACCCTTCTTCAAGCGCAGTTTGTTTTTTCAGTTTGTCCAGTGATGAAAACTAAGAGAGTTTGAATATATAGTTTGTTTAGGCATAAAAAAAAATCCATCAATGAAGATCTTTTTCTTCTGATTACATGTTTTTCCCCAAAACTACACAGTGCACCTTTAACAATCATCCATCGTCTTTCTCCAAGAAGTTACATTTTGTTGCTTTGAGGAACTGGGCAAAATGCTCATTAAGAGAAAGTGAAGAAATAATGATTCAGGGTAAATTCAAACTGTCTCTTTAACAGCAATAAAAACTGTCATTTGAAGCCAGCAGTACGCAGAGCTCACTTTGATATGTGTAAGTGCTTCATGGTGGACAAACTACTTTTTGACCACTGAGACAATTTACTTTTCCTTTTAGAAAGTCAACATCAATCAGTCTGCCCCAGTGCAGTTTCCACTGGCACTAATTCATATAAAGTTGATTTAACATTTACAGCAGACTAAATACAAGGATATACTGATAAAAAAAAAAAAAGAAAAAGAAAAGAAATTGCTTTCCCACAAGAGGGTTTTCAGTCAATTTGCCGTGTTCATCAAAAGCTGCAGTTGTTGTTGTCTCCTTCCAAGATCTGGATCTCGCGTTTGTCTCCCATCGTCTTAATTATTGTAATTCACTGTTCACCACCCTGAGCCGTTCGTCTGTGTCTCAGCTCCAGCTGGTCCAAATGGCTGCCTCTAGGTTTTTAATCAATGCAGGACTGCGGTCACACATTACACTGGTGTTGGCCAACCTACGCTGGTTACCCATAGAATTGGAGGGTAGAATTGATTGTTAACACTTTTTGCTTAGAACTACACTGGCCACACTTTATATTTCTGCATTCTTGTCCATGAGGAACACTGAAGTCTAAGAACCAAGGCTTTTTGGCTGACCCAAAATCGAGCCTTAGAACCAAAGTGGACCAGGCTCTTGCAGTTGTGGCTCCCAGCTTCTGGTTCTGTGTCCCTATGTTCTTAAAAGAATGCTGTGTCAGTTGATCATTTTGAGACTGTCTTTGTCCTGTAATGTATATTAACCATCTATGTAGGTTTGATTGTTTTTTGCAGTTATTTATTTATTTATTTATTTGATTGTTTTAACTTCTTCCTCCACCTTGTAACTCTGGTTTTAAAGGCACTTTATAAATAAAGTTTATTATCATTATTAATACTATTGCTCTGGATTTCTTTTGGGATGAGAATATTAGTCAACTATTCAGCCAATCAAACATATTTATGAAACAAACTCTAAAGGGGTTCTGTGGACCTTCTGTGTTGTGCTGGAGGCCGGCCTGTTAGGATTCTTCCATTTTATTACTTTACCACTATGACCCCCTACCTTGCACTGATAACCCACCTGACCATAAATTACTATGCACATAAACATCTGTCTGATTCATGCATCTGTTTTTGAGTTCAAGCACTGTGACTATCACTGCCATGCACCAGCACACACTGCTGATTGAAGTCTAGGACACTGAGATTTGATTGCCATGCACCCATATCAATGAACATTATTCTTAAATTGTGTTTCACCAAACATCTACATTATTAAAAGAGTTGTACATATCCTGTTGACAAATAAGATAGGTCGGAAGCGTTAGTCCTTTTTATGAGGGGCTAATACATAGGAGAGAAAAGCCAGGATATGAGAGAGCACACAACACACACAGCACCATTCACTGAGGAGAGGAAGGTCAAGAGATAACACTGTTTTATTCAGAGTTTAGGGAGTCAGCCGAGAAACTTAAAACAAGAGCAGATGTGCATGAGCAGATGAGCATGAACAGGCAGACAGGATAGGGACACTTTTTTTCCTCAACAGGGTGGTGCCACCAGGAAACGAAGGTGTCATGTTGCCATGGAGCTGGGACCAGCTCGAGCATCCCCCGATGGGAGGGCTAAAGTTTAAACCACAGTTCCTCCCCACCTTTTTGACCTATGTGACCAATGAAAGCTATTCACCTTATCTATTGTCTTAACCAATGAAAAATACATTGTTGTAACTGAAAAGATATAACACTTTGCTGCAGGAAATTGTGCATCTTTTTTGAGCGACTGGTTGCAGTTAACATCTTAGCTGCTTATCGACTTTGCTGCCTGCGATTTGTCAAACAGAGAAAGGTCCTTGATCGATCAAGCTTTTACTTTTACTCAATGATACAATTCTGAATAAACAGTTAACAGTACGTCGTAGTCCATCTTCTCTTTTAGTCTGTCTACTTTTAAATCTCAAACAAACGAACACGCCTAACATAAGCGGACTCCATTTTTTGACTAACTTCAGCTACTGTCGCTCTCTGTTAGTGGGGCGGACAGAGGCACTGAGAGGAGGCACTCGATAAAATACATAGAGTCACATCCTTTGAACTATGGCGGACAATCTGAAGTCTTTCACGCAGAAATGCAGAGTCCAGCAGCCATGAACAACTTCCACAGGCTCGTCTAGCCAACCGAGAGAGACGGGGAAGGTCTCATTGTGCTTGCATATGATAATTTAAAAAAGTGATTAATACATGTAGATTACAAAAAATTGTTAAATAGAGCCTGTTAATAATAACCTACTTTACATGAAAAAGATGCTTGTTGTGAAAAGTAAGTGCTTCAAAAGCCTCTTTGCCTACTCAATGATCAGATTTTTGTTCAGTGCATACAGTACTAAGCCTTACAAACTGATGGCAGGGATGACAAGAGCCAGGAGCTGATGAGCCTGCACAAAACTGATGTGAGACAACAGGTAAACATCAGCCACTGTCATGTGGACCGGAAGGGCCTTGACTTCGTCTCTCTGTCTGCATATTTAAAAATTGTTCAGTAGTCAGCGGCAGTTATGTGAAAGGGTAGTTTGTCAGTTGTGCGAGCTGCTCATATTATTATTATATTACAGG
Source organism: Spondyliosoma cantharus (assembly GCA_900302685.1). Lineage (NCBI taxonomy): Eukaryota > Metazoa > Chordata > Actinopteri > Spariformes > Sparidae > Spondyliosoma > Spondyliosoma cantharus. The sequence goes on along the minus strand of OMLP01045091.1, from coordinate 30,454 downwards.
AGCAGCGCTACAATGTTTAAGTCACAGTCTTGTATTTCATTAGTTTTATGACAAACTGAGACTATCTCAAATTGAAAAATTGTCTTTTAAATTGACAAATTTCATATGTGTACTTCATGGCACTTTTCAAGCGGGATCAAAAAACGATTTGTCTCTCTCCATTTTTTTTTTTACCAAAAATAAGGTCCCATGAGGTCCAAGGGAAGGGGTCTGACTCTGGCTCTCTATAGCAGTCAACAAGCTGAATATTGGCTGGCACAGTGTCTGGACGATTTATTGTTACATTGTTACTAAAGACTTCAAACTGTGGGCAATTTCAGCATCTCAGTGTGCAATGGTGTGAATATTTATGTGAGTATGAGTTTTTGTTTTTCATTTATATTGTCAATATTGTTTCAACAGCACATTTTACTTATACTTATACTTTACTTATTTACTTATTTCATAAATTGCTACTGTTTTAATTGATTCTCTCCATTTTTGCCTCCCTTTGCTGCTGTAATAATGCAAAAATGGAGGAAAAGGATGATCTTATCTTTTCTTAAATGCTTGTTGAAATCATCAAATTTTGTCTCACTGACAATTGCTCTTTAAATAGTGATGCAATATTTTGTGTGTCTGCAAATGGATTAGAGAGAGGGGGAGAGGGGGTGAGAGAAAGGGGAGGGAGAGAGCGAGAGAGAGAGATGGGGAGAGGGAGAGAGGGAGAGAGGAGGCGCATGACGTCAGAGGTCAGCTGACTGGTTTGTTTTGCTTGCTCGAGCTCGTTCAGATAAAAACACAGCGAGAGGAAGGAAGCGACGACATCAACCCGTCTTTAAAGTGCTCCTCCTCAGCTAGCGTTTTTACCGAAAAGCTGCCAGCTGGACGCCACGGAGAGTTTTATAAACCCTTTTTAGTTTTTATATTTGTGCTTTGAAACAGCCGCTACCTCCGTCTTCATCCCTACTGCCAGCTGGTTGACTTTGACGCAATGCCTTCAGAAAAAACCTTCAAACAAAGAAGGACATTCGGTAGGTGTTATTATCACAGCCTCTTTCATCATTTTGTATTATTATTATTTTTTAACAGAACTCCTCCGCTTCTTGTCTTTCCTGTGCTAAGTATGTTTGTAGCTGTCGAGCGAATTACGACGTCAGTGTAGACAGGACAGGTAGTTGTTGGTTGGTGTCCCAGTTGCGAGTATTAGCGTTCATTCTGTCAAACTACCTCAATGTAGACGACGGTTTAAATTCTGGCGTTTCACATAGAAGAGATACTGCAGGTTTGTCTGTACAGATAGTGGACGTACAGGACAGAACCGTCAGCGATGGCCGGGTCAACTTGTCTAAAATAGGATACAGAAATGTTCACAATCGTATACAGAAAGGTTTAAAACTGATTAGAATTGAACAGAATGCGGTTGTGTGCTGCAGGCCTGTCTCTCCCTGAGTGTCTGTGTATGTGTGCGCGCGCCTGTGTGTGTTTATTTGCATCAGAGCGACTGGAGAAAAACAAAGTGGTGTCGAAATGCAGGGCAGAGAAAAAGGGAGCTGCAGGATTGGGGGATGGGACAGTTTGTGGATGAGAAGAGAGGAGTTTAGAAGAGGAAACCGATTCAGATGGTGCCCAGAAATGAAGTTCAGCTCTTGTTTGGAGGCTAGGCCACAGCCTCGATGCGGATTATAGTTTTGGTTATGCTCTCCCTTCCCCCAGAGCTGAAGACATGGCCTGCGACGCTTTTCAAACTTACTCGTTTATCTTCATGCTTCTATCTAATTGCATATAATTTGTGTTTTTTTCTGTAGGTAACTCAGTGTAATTCTATAAAAAAAAAGAAAAAAGAAACTGTTTAAATTGCTATTAGGTCGTTGAGCACGCCATTAGTTGTTCCTTTATTAGTGTTATGTACCTTGAACAAAAGATGGGAACTGTTGCCTTCAGTCCTGGAAATATAATTCCCAGAATGACTGACTCCAAGTACCCGACTTCCGGTTTCACGTCACGTTATTGGTCCAAATTTACACAACCATAGCACATGAGGGCCAGGCAGCCAAAAGAAACATGGCGTCACGTGCGTTTAACGTTATTTGAGAGCGTGCCAAAGTGAAGCTTTTGATACTAATTATGTGTTGCTGTATTATCGCGACATAAGGAACCAACTGTAGCTACACATTATGCTTCAGGAGCAGATAGGAATTTGTTAGTGGTTGTTTACAGTGTGACAGGGCTCACCAGCTTCTGTAGTCATAATGAAGCTAAGTTCTTTGTGTATGCATGACTATCTGGCCCACATGTTTGAGTAGATGCACCTCTCCTCCATGTACATTACATTGTCATTAAGCCTGTATGAATTGGCAGGCCCAAACCTGAGTTCACTTTTCAACAGTTCAAGTTGTGTGTCTGTGGAATAGGTCATGAGGTGACTCATGAAACCACAGGGAATCTTCCACTTGTGCTGGGTGGTACTGACTATTTCCATATTGACAAAACAGACCAAGCACATGCTTTTAAGTCAACTGCTTCCCTTTTTTTTCTCTTTTGTTTGATTGAAATCTGATGACTCGAAGGCTGTTGGTCTGGTCATGAGAACCAGCTGTGACACATACAGAGCTTCCTTGTTCCCCAGCCATGAGCTCATCCCAATTTAAATGCACAGTGCCCTACATTTCCTCAAATGTAGTATGTAAATAGCCCTCAAGATGATAAACATGTCATTTGATGGAGTTAGTTATCCCAACAGTAGGTGTTAACATCTATTAGTGCCAGATGTCACAAGACTGGATACCAGTAGTAACACAAAGCTTTAAGTGACTCAGATGGCTGACAGGAGCCATTGTACTGCCTTTGAATGCTTGGCTCCAGCTTCCTTGATACTATTTCTACCAAACGTTTCATTGTACGTCAAAGTGCACAAACAGATGGAAGACGACTGTGATGATGCTCAGACAGTTTTTTACCCCACATGTTCAAGTTTGTTGATTGATCCCATGTTGACCAACAGATTGTTGTTGTTGATGTTGTTGTCAGTACAAAGTGCACTAAGCCCAAGGTGTTATCTGTGGCCATTTATTTTGGCCCAGTCACAAATCACTTCAAACTGGGTTAAACCTCAGAAAGGAGGGGCCTGCTGCTGCCAATCAGCAGCTGTAACTGACCTGACCTTCTCAGTAATCATAGTGGAGGAGAAACCTTGTGTTGATAAGGTCCATCTTTAGATGACACTCTAACAAACCCATGTGTAGAAACTAGAGATAGACAGATTAGATGACATTTTTGTGTCCAATCGCAGATAGAATTAGTTAATTAAAAAATGCAATACTTTGGACCTGATGCATTATCTGTTCTGTCTGCAGTCACCATTCTATAGTCTCACTCAATGACCCGCCCACACCACTGTCTGATTGGTTACTCTTTGTGAGTAATAGCCTATGACCACTGAACAATCTGAATCTGCACAATAAATACTAACTAAAGTTATCAAATTAATGTAGAGGGGTGGAAGAATACAATAGCATAAGATGGAAATACAATTTCAAAATTGTACCTAAGAAAATTGTTACTAGTTGGATTCTCTCACTGGTTATTCTAAATTTTGACATTTTGTATTTGTATTTTTACTGCAAATATATATCAGTTCCAAATATCTGACAGTCGTTACCCGTCTTCTTGATTATTTATAATCGGCATCTGCCCTGACAAAACTATATTGGTCAATCCCTAGTAGAGGCCCACAGCCAGGCCCACATAAATATGATTTTGAATTCTGCAGCCCATACTGAGAGCATTTAGTGGCTGTACATTGTTATATTATGACAAGCATAAACAGACCAAATATTCATTATGTAAGTGACAGAATTTTGCTAATTTCGTTCAGTTTTGGTGTGTTAGGGGATGTAAACTGGACACACTCATGAACACACGCTTACGTAATTGAGTTGAAAATGAGTGACTCCTAATTTTATTCTAATAATCTGCTAATTACTGTGAAACAATGTGGTTACACAGTGGATTTTAGGAAAGCCCATTATGTTTTTTTTTACTGCAGTGCCTTAGTCCACTAAGCAGTCTTTTAAATACATTGTTCCTCCTTTTATTCTGCATTAAACTCCAAGAATGTAATCTCATTATGATTTTTTTACTGAATATTATTTCAAGTAGATCTGATAAGAAATAGTGGAAAACGAATTACAGCTGGGACATTCCTTGGTTAAACAGGAATGTGTGATAACCCTTCCACAGAGCCGTTGAACCGGAGATTATAATTATACCATGACTGCATCTTGATCACGTGATCACCAAATACATTAACTGACAGTGGAGTGTGGAGGATATATTTTGACTGCATTTCTTTTTTTCTTTTCTTTTTAGGTGGCTCTGCTCATGTGTTTGTGTCTGATGTCTCTGACCTCATTGGTGTTTGATCAGTTCTTGCTGATACCGCTGACCTGCTAATCTCTTTGTCCGGTTGTACATACCCATTAACCCGAGTCTGTTTGTCTGCCCTACAGAACAGAGAGTAGAAGATGTCAGACTGATCCGAGAACAGCACCCCAACAAGATACCTGTGAGTTTACATCTACTTGCTGTGGTTGTGTCAGCACCGAAGCCTGCTGTATGCAGAAAAAGCCCCGGAATTCTCAAAATGCTTTGAGAACAAAACTGAAAGGGCAGAAATGTATGAGCATGATGAGTGTAACAGGAAGACACGAGTAAGAACAAGGCAAACTCTCTGCAACGGAAAGTGTTACCACATATTTCCTGATCTGAACTGTCTGTGAGATCGTTTAAATGTTATTTGATAGCCTCAGACACATAAGTGCATGAGCTCTCATTAGGAGGCTGCCTGACCTTGATGTCTGTTACATTGATTCCGCGGGACACACACTCTGTAAGGTTTAATGGAGTTTACAGATTTACAAATCTAAAAATGGCCTATTACACATGATAACAAACATGAAGTAAGTGAATCCCTTTTGCAATCACAAATACTTGTTTACTACACATATAGCCTGTATCCCAACAAGAACGGAGAGTTTAGCATTATATAAACAAAATATAAATGATTTGTTATCAGTTGACGGTATTCATAATATTAGGTTAGAGGATGTTGCTCCCTTTAAAAAAACATGGAAATGACCGTCTCTTAAAGCCGTCACTTTAATTTTTGACTTTTTCCTTTAAAACAAAATACAACATAGATTGTCTATTTATTACTAAACCATCTCCCAGTTATACAGTTCATATGGAAAAGAAATGAATGTATTGCGTTGCATATATGGAAGACTTAAATGACCAAATTTTAAAATAAATTATTTAATAAATAACTCATAGATAAATTAATAAGCAATTAAATGCATCGAAAGTAAATTATTAAATAAATTGAAAATATATGTAGGCACTGATTAGTTTATAGAATGTGACACAATTTGAACATTTTATTTACTCTTGTATCTTTTTTTAATCTTTGTAACAATTCCCCTATATTACCTTCTCCCAATTATTTTTTCATTTTATTTAATAATTGATTCATATTTAAATGTATTTATTTAGGACACACTTTGAAATCTTAAAAGGAAATGCATATGTTAAGGAGAAATAAATGTCATAATAAAATGCAAAGGGAAAATAATTGGCTACAGAAATAAATATATACATATAAAGATGAGTACATTTTTACATAAAATGGAAAATAAAACAGAAAGGGAAATAAATGGGGGAACTAAAACAATGGTGATAAAATACACTTACATTTAGGACATTTAACAGACGCTGTTGTCCAAAGCAACTTACAGTAATTCATACATACATTCATACACTGATGGCGGTGGCTGCCATGCAAGGTGACGACCAGCACATCAGGAGCAGTTTGGGTTCAGTATCTTGTCCAAGGATACTTCAACATCGAACCAGCAACCCTCCGATAACAAGAAGCTGGCTCTACCTCTGAGCCACAGCCGCCCAGAAGCAAGTTAAAACAAATATTGTAAATATATGATAAATATAATGAAATATACACACATTTTGTTTGGCCAGGGACCACAAATGAAAACTAATTCTGGCATATTTACAGTAATGTTAATCAATATGCAGAAAAAGTAATTCATGCCTACTTTTTTTTAAATAATACTTTTGGTTCCTTTTATTGAGTCTTGAATCTTGGCCATTTTGCTCCTCTGTAGCTTTAAGCAGTGATCTTAGTAAATCTTGCGCTGATGTTCCTGACATATTCAGTGAGGAGCACCGGTGCTGCTAATGCAAAAAGTCCTGTATTCTAAGTTTATTAATTATGTATTAATGTTCAGTTTCTGTGATCAGGCTTCCTGCTACTAGTGACCACAGCAGATGTTTCAAGTTCTTCTTATGAGAATGGGGTGTGACTGCATCTGCTAATGAGTCGGGTGTCTTAGCAACCAGCCATAAACAAACACACACCTCAAGTTTCACCTGCTCGTTTTATCATGTTGAGTATCAGCACAGCCCTCCATCTGCTGCAGCATGTAAGGCCTCATCTCATCTTAAAA
>OMLP01045091.1:0-23901 GCA_900302685.1 Spondyliosoma cantharus | reverse complement strand
GCTTCAATTTAAGAGAAACGGGTTGGGCTCTTTGGCTCAATTTGTGAAAGGTTCAGAAGTTAAATAACAGGTTGAAACTACTTAGTTCCCACTGTGGATTCTGTTTAGAAAGAACAAATATTTCTTGAGGTATACTCCAAAGTATCATCCTGGGCCCCATTCTTTTCTGCCAGGAGGCTCAATCATGTGCAAACATAGTATCTTAAGTCCACTTAGTTACTTTTTTCTCACAGCACAACACATGTGTTTACAATAACTGTATTGCACTCTTTACAGGCCTTCAGAGTCTTATCTTCAACTGATTCAAAAGATTGCAGCCAGGAGCTTCACCACCATAAAACCAAAGGACACACTTGTCCCCGGACTAAAAGATGCCCACTGGCTGCCATTCACCGTAGAAATAATTGAAGGTGCCTCTCACTGTTTTGAATTCAGTTCACCCACTCATTCCGGATTAAATCACTGGCCTCCTCACAGTTCATGTTCTTAACAAATCTCTGATTTGTGCTGACACTCCCTCATTAATATTTCCTCCCTTCAGGAACTGAAGTTGCTGGCGATGCTGCATTTTGTGTATAGAGCCCCAGACTCTGGACTCTCTCAATCAAGATTCATAACCTCTAAAAGAAAAAGTAAGCCTGGTTTACCAAGATACGGTTTTACACAAACGTTATAAAATAACTATTATTCAGTAACTAGTGATTTTCTTTCTTTTTAAAAGTCTCATTTATTTGTTGTCTCAGTTTAACATTATTAAACTGCATTAACAGCATTGTTTTTGTGTTTTTTAGTGTTTTAGTTGTTGAGCATATTCAATTGCATCTTTTGCATGGAATGGGCCATATGTATTATTTGGTGTTGTGAAAACAGCTTCATCTCACCCCAAATGAGATGAATGCCCCCATGACACTGCCTGCAATTGTGGCAAATCCGCCAGTCAAAACAGCATGGATCTCAGATTTGGTCATGTCCTTCAAATAGGGGCGGATCAGCAGCGGAGCCTCCGTCTGAGGCACAAAAAACATGAAGCAAAAGTAAATCAGCAGAATAAAAGCCGTTATTAGTGATTGTTTATGTAAACATGACAGTAAAGTACTAATTGATTGGAGCTCATTACATTTTAAAGCCAAATGTAATCAGACTAGTGTCAAAGATATCGAGCCAGCGTACCTGCCCAACAAATATATTGCCTGCCACACTCAAGGTCTCTGTGGGAGAGGTTCCCATCGTTATCTGCATAACCCATGAGATCTGCGTGCACAAAAACACATGGCTCTTGGTCATAGTATTTCACTGCAAGTGTAAGCAGTAACCACCCAGACCAACAGGAACACACGATGCTGTTTGGTGCATGTTTGAACTTTTCTTTACCTTCAGAATGAGCCACTGCATAATCCCCAGAAAGTAAAGGACCGACATCACGCTGCTGAAGAACACAACAATGGGCAAAGCCTGAGGAAGAAAACAACACTCACATTAAACACATTTACTTTCAATAACTTAGAATTTGATTTGGTTATGAAAAAACACATCATCATCCACTTACTTGAAAGGCAAAAATGTCTGCTATCAGATCCCCAAAAACAAACTTTGACCCTTCTTTGGTGTAGTCAAGGAATGTCTGGAATTATAGCACAAAGAACAAACATGGGTTATTCTATTTCAAATGTTTATTTATTTATTCTACCTATTCATGTATGACATTTATGATGCGGTAACCTAGATTTGATCATTTAGATTTTAATGAAGTGGCAACTACACATTACAAAGTGATTAACAGTCCGCATGCCTGCGCTTTCTCAATCCTGAGATAACCCAGGAATCAGGGTGAACAGCATAATAAAGTGCCCTAAAGATAAGAATGTATGGGCATATACATGAGCGCAAAACTATGTTTATATAAGCATAGGCTAAGAATATAGTGACATGGCAGAAAATGAACACTGTGCGCTGACATGTAAAGCCTGTTATGTAAACTAAAACCTTCAGGGTCACGCTGAATCACACCTTAGAATGTACATTTGAGATGTTATTGATATTACGCAAAATGAAAGGTTTTTGTAATGAGGTTCCTGATAAAATAACTGTTTTTTTAAATATACAAACACGTGTTAATGTCATGTCTGCTAATTGGCTGGGAGTTGTATGCTGTATATTTAAGATGACAATGAAGGACGAGAGCTGAGCTTGTGTAATAATCATATTGAAGCTGACACCTCTTTGTTCCTGCTGCTAAAAGTGCATATTTTTCAACAAACAAGTCCAATACCTGCACTTGTTGTCCAAGCCATTCGAATGCAATGAATCCAGGTTGTGTTCTTATGACAAAAAGGCCGATACAGAACTGCATCCCAAGACCCCAGAGCACAGGCCTCCATCGTACCTAAAAATGATTTTATAAAGGAATTAGAAGTAATTAGACCGTGAGTTCAGGGAGTCTCCATAAAGCTGTTATTGCAAGGAAGCATTTCTGCTAAACCTTTTAATGATAGGGGCACAAGGCCAAACGATATCCAAAGTCTCAGCAAAACAGACCAGAGATAACACGTGAGATAAACCTGGACGTGTGTCAGCCCAACAATAATTCGTCTTTGAGAAGTGACTCACCGCTGTCCTGTGTGCTGAGAAGATGAATAGAATCACAACGAACATGCACACACCCCCGAACGAGATAAGCTGCTCGGGACGCTTGCTTGTGTCCAAGGCGAGCCACACCACCAACAGGACCACGACAGCCAAGATGAAAACCCTGAAAAACACAGTGAAGCTCACCTTCACTTATTAACAGATTCCATTGTGTGTAGCCACCAAAAAACAAGGTCGTCCACTCACCATTTTAGCCATTTCAAGTTGGATTGAAAGCATCGAACTGCGGGCTTGAAACAGCGGCTGATGCTTTTGCCCTTGTAGTGCTTCAAGAGTTCATATGATTTTATAAAGATAGCCAAACTGGTTAGGACTACCAGACCAATGGCCCTCTGGAAGTCCAATACACAGGCTGCAATGAAGTAAGCCACATAACCTGTAGAAACAGAAAAGAGCCGTGAAACACTATATTCACATGGTTGTTCTTGTCTTGTCACAATCAAAGTGTTTAGGACACAACTACTGAATAAACTGCTACTGCCAGTAAAAACAGAAAACAAACAGATTTATATGTTTTTTTTTACCTGCTCCAAGTATGGCCAGCACAATGCATTTGAAGATTCTTGAGTGAGCCTTGACGTAATCCTCTGTGGCGTTAATCGGCTTGGAAATTTGGCTGAAGTACAGGAGAAATTACAAGTAAAGTCCAGTCGTGTAAACAATATATACAATACAGAAATAAAAAATGTTGTCTTTCACATAATTAAAGATTCAGTTTCTGTATATTTGTGTATATTTGCTCAAAAGTTGTCATTTTTGTGTGTTAATATAATAAAATCTTAACAGTCTCAAACTTCACAGTAGCATATAAAACAGAACCGATTCTCTGTTATACGTACCTTACTGTACATTTACTTACAGCATAAACAAATCCAACATTTCAGAGGTTTAATTTGATGTGATCCAGTACATCCAGAAGTATTGCACCCTCACTAAAACAATCATCGTTATTGCATTACAAAATGCAATCACTTGACACACCTCAAATATGATCCCAATCCCTTTTTAGTCTGTTCGTCCTGCCAATTCTGGCTGCCAGTAACAATAACGTCGTCCTCCTGTGGAAATAAAGGCGTTTCAATTTTAAAAACACTGATCACAATGTGCTGTTTTCTCTTAAAAATGAAATGTGATACATACCTCTATTTCAAAAGCCTTGTTGTCCACGCCATTTCCGCTGGCTTGGTTTACGTTCTTGAGCTGGACGGCGTTGCTTTCTGCTGAAAAAAGAAAAGAAAAAAACGACTGTTCACTTCATATGCAGCAGCCTTTGGGAAAGCACCCTGGTACAACAAACCAGGAATGCCAAACAAGTGACAAGCTGTGTTTCTGTTTCTGTGTTCTCTGTGAGATAAAATAGTCTTAAAATAAGTCCACACAGTCCTCGTGCCTCACTTTGTGTACAAAGAAATCAGTTTGCAACTTCAAAACAAACGGCTTAACTCAAAGAAAGGTAGAGCTAATGGCTTACTCATTGTGCGTCGTCCTAAAGTCTGCTGTCAAATGCTGTGCCTTTAAAAGCACTGCGGGAAAGTATACTCTGCCCTCTATGAAGCATCTATCATTAATTAACAGAAACGCTCCTCCGAGGAAGTAAGGGACACATGCGTACGTGTGATAATGAAACAGAAATGATTTAATAGACCTTATGAAGCAACATTTGATTATCTGTGATGTTGACAGCGTTCGCCACATCAGATCAGCAACAGATGATAAGTTCATTCTTGTTAACAGATATGAATTGACTCGCTCTGACTGATATAGCGAGGAAAACACACTGGATTAATCATGAATGAGTTTATCTGGAGGAGGTTGTCCTCCACCCATGTAAGTCATAAAAAGTCATGCTTATTGCTCATGCTTGTAAGGAAGAACTTTATAACAATACATCAGGAACATGTGAATGAACACCACGATGATAAAGACTCAGAAGCACATTTTCTAATTTTACTGAACTATTGGGAAAAAAACCCAAATTAGATTATGAAGATTATCAAGAGTAGATTCTCACCCTTAAATCTAAATTTAAGTAGCCTTTATACAGACATACTGACAGTTACTAAACTTATATTATAGTATAATTTAAAAAAAATGCAAACGGATGATCCTTCAGTGAAACCTACAGTGAATAAACTCCAATAAAAAACTATTAATTTTGTGAAAAACTCTAAATCTACAGTACATTTGTATAATTTCTGGTCAGAACATCACATTACACTTAATACAAGACACAATCACCTGACAAGTAACATCTCAGGAAGATACGGGGGTCTTGCTCTTGGATATCAAATCGTATTTCAACAAGCACATTTTCACTTTTTAACTTCTGCCGGCAAAGAATCATCTTTTCAAACCTTTAATTTTGTATAATATCAATAACATCTCAAATGTTCATTCTAAGGTGTGATTCAGCCTTTTTCAGACTTTACATGCAGGCGCACAGAGTTAATTTTGTGCCGTGTCACTATATTCTTTAACTATGCTAATATAAACACAGTATATTTCCTTTTTAGTTATTTTCTAACTGTCACATTTTGATGCGTTTGTGAATGATGACCATGCTGTATAACTTCAGAAGTTATATGCCACTGTATGCGTGCTGTGATTCACACAGAGCACTTTTTGTGGGTCGACGTGAGGAACTGACAATTTAACTTGTATTTTTGCGAAAGAATCTCATCTCTCTGAATGATTATTTATTACATAAGCACACCGATAAATTTCCAAAGAATCAGATCACCTCGACATCAGATAGAGCTGTTATCTGGACTATTAAATGTACTGCACTGCAATTTGTACTTTACTTTCAGGGTAATGATTCATGATTGGATATAATGGCGGCTATTTGTTCTACTCGCTGCTGTTCAGATTTTTATCTTGTCACACACACACAGAAAATAAAAAATCTGTTTTCCTCATAAAACATGGATTTGTCCGTGGCTCATAACTCTCAATGGGGGCTCATTCTGCCTGGATGGATAGCTTAACTTTAATCCTTGTTTAAGAGTCCGGGGTGCTTGCGTTCAGAAAGCCTTGCAGAGCTTGTAATTCATCAGAAAGAAGTTAATGTCCTGGATTTTGTACCATATGGCTTGGTTTATTAACCCAAGACACTCTTTTTATGTAAGCCATTTACAAGTCTGACAAAAGATGCAATTTGTCAATTAAGACGTGACATAGCTGTGACGGAGCAAACACTTGTATAAGGATGATTGTATTTGGCCATTACCCAAATGAATCATGTTTAAAGGTGCAATTTGTGAAAGTTTTTGTTGAAAAAGGAGAAAATTATTTAATCTTGCAGCTGTTAGGATTCTTCCATTTTATTACTTTACCACAATGACCCCCTGCCTTGCACTGATAACCCACCTGACCATAAATTACTATGCACATAAACATCTGTCTGATTCATGCATCTGTTTTTGAGTTCAAGCACTGTGACTATCACTGCCATGCACCAGCACACACTGCTGATTGAAGTCTAGAACACTGTGCCCTCACAGCACACTGTTGATTAAAGTCTAAGACACTGTGATCTAATTGCCATGCACCCATACCAATTAACATTATTTTTAAATTGTGTTTCTCCAAAACATCTACATTATTAAAAGAGTTGTACATATCCTGTTGACAAATAAGATGAGAGGTCGAAAGTGTTAGTCCTTTTTATGAGGAACCAATACATAGGAGAGAAATGCCAGGATATGAGAGAGCACCCTAACCCTGATGAGCTGAAGGTCAAGAGATAACACTGTTTTATTCAGAGTTTAGGGAGTCAGCCGAGAAACTGAAAACAAGTGCAGATGAGCATGAACAGGCAGACGGAATAGGGGCACTTTTTTCCTCAACAGGATGTTGCCTCCAGGAAACGAAGGAGTCGTGTTGCCATGGAGCTGGGACCAGCTCGCGCACCCCCGATGGGAGGGCTAAAGTTTAAACCACAGTTCCTCCCCACCTTTTTGACCTATGTGACCAATGAAAGCTATTCACCTTATCTATTGTCTTAACCAATGAAAAATTCTACATTGTTGTAACTGAAAAGATATAACAGGATTTGCTGCAGGAAATTCTGCATTTTTTTCTGAGCGACTGGTTGTAGTTAACATGTTAGCTGCTCATCTGCGATTTGTCAAACAGAGAAAGTCCTTGATCGATCGAGCTTTTACTTTTGCTTAATGATACAATTCTGAACAATCAGTTAATAGTACGTCGTAGTCTGTCTTCTCTTTTAGTCTGTCTACTTTTAAATCTCAAACAAACAAACACAGCTTTTTGAGACTATCCAATTTTTGTTGACCCAAATGGCTCAAATTATGATAGTCGGACGAGTCATTTTGATGAGGTTGTGAAGCTAAAAGAAAAAAAAGAACCCGGGTGGCTGTGGCTCAGGGGGTAGAGCCAGCGTCTTTTTATCAAAAGGTTGCTGGTTCGATTCCCCTGGTATGCATGTCAAAGTGTCCTTGGGAAAGATACTGAACCTCAAATTGCTGCTGATGTGTTGGTCGGCACCTTGCATGGCAGCCACCGCCATCAGTGTATGAATGTATGAATTACTGTAAGTCGCTTTGGACAAAAGTGTCTGCTAAATGCAAATTTTACAGAGACTTCTTTCACAATGTAAGCTTATGGGATAAAGTATTTTTGGGGCCGCAGTGCATCAGGAGACATTTGTAATTACACTGTTTGGTCACTACAAAAGTTGCCTTCAAGGCCTGGTGCTGTTCCTGGGGGCTTGCTCTGAGCTCCCAGTCATAACCGTTGGATGCACAACTAACCGAGCTAACTAGCTGACAGCAGCCGCAGTTAGCAGCAGCGGTGACTCTGATATACCGCCTCCCTCTTACATACTTTAGCACCTTTAGCTACGATTTGTTTTTTTCTTTATTCACAGATTTACAAATTAAAACATATGCATAAAATAGCTTTTAATTTGTTTCATCGCTTAAATAAAACTACCATGCTGTAACCCTTAACTATGCGGTCACTACTCTGCATTGCAGTTAAATCCTGCATTATTATGTCTTTTAATAAGTCTCTAGCGACAGAAGATCTTTTTTTATCTGATGTTGAAGATCTGCAGTCTTATGTGTCTGTAAACTTCTCAGGAATTGGTGTCATCAGTTCACAGCCTCACTAGCGGGAAGGAAGAAAAATTGAGAATTTTTGCCCTCAAAGTTGTCTTACAGGATTGTTCCTTCAAAAACACAGCGGCACAGAGGCTCTCGAGGTCATGAGTCTTAAAAAGTAATAGCTGAACCTTCCCTCTTCTCGTCAGATGACACTGGTACATTTGGACGATCCGCATTAAATCACAGAAATAAGCACAGTTGTAGTTTAGTGTCATTTCCGGGCTACAGTCTGAGCTATGGTGGAAATGAGGTCACTATTGGGCCAGTTTCTTTGATCATCTGTCTGCATTCAATTCAAAATTACCTTTTTCTCAGTATCAGTGTATCTCAGTGTCAATATAGATTTCCAGGAAGTCCTCTGTGAAAAAATATTTAAAACAAACTGTAAAACAATAGCTTATCTTTGTCTGTAATGTCATGTGATTTACAGTAGATTCAGGCCTGACAAGAACAAACAGCAGAGCTGATGCCTATTTTTTTTTCTTTATTGACATCCTGATTATAAATTGACGTGTATCAACAAAACATTAATTAAAGTGCAAACTGCAGCCATGGATTTGAGGACACTGGCCATCTCAAAGGAAGCACGGGTTGTTTTGCTGCTAGGATCAACATCCAACTAGTAATTGTCACTGTGGTTTTGGTATTCAGCTGATAGCTCCACCTTTATATTAAGCAGACAGCACAAAAAGAACAGCGGCCGAATCTTCAGGTTCACACAATTTGATCATGCACACTATTTAGTATTTCTGCAGCCTGTATATCACCTTCATAAGCTATTTGCATCTTGTTTCATTTGGATTTGAGATTTTTATTCAACAGTGAGGGTCTAATGAAAGACGCTGATGAGCTGCATGATGTTCCGGGTTAGGATTATTTCTCTTGCATTAAGTTGGGAATCTTATAGGAAGTGTATGAAACCACACAACTTATCACTGAGAGCGTGGTTACAAGCTCTGTAAGAAGAAGTGGACAATAATGGTAGCAATGGCAATAAAGGGCCCCTAATTATTTTACCAACAGCCGGTGTCTCCAGCCATGCATGTGTTTCACATTGATTATTTTATTAACACGACACAAACCCACCTCTGACCGCTTAAATGTAATAATCAGTACATTGGTTCCCTCTTTCGCTTTGAGGGACATGAAGAGCAGAGCCAGGGCACCGCCTATCGCCTGTAAGTCAGAGTCGAGGGCTGCAATCACCCAGTTACAGGAAAAGGAAAACGAAGTTAACGTTAGTAGCTTGTAGCCTAGCTATGAAATCCTGCTACAGCCAAATGTAGCTGCTACTCACTCAGCGCCAACACTTAACTGGCTGTATAGCAAATTTACTAGAACTGTTAAACATAATCGGATCCAATGGTAAGAGCACCTGTGCATCGCTAAGGGTTAATTATTTGCTCAATAGTATGATGCTAAGCTAGACTGCCAGCTGGCTGGCTTGGCTCCGTTAGCTAGTCGGCTACCGTTAGCTGACAGTACGTTCTCTTGTTAGCTAGGGTAAAAGCAAAACAACTTTCTCACAGGTCGGCCTTGGAAGGAGTTGATGTTTTCGTAACGAAATGAGCATTGTAGTCTGTGTTAAACGCGTATCTGCATATACATATGTGTGTATTAATGCATGCCATGGTACAAAATAGCAGCTGTATATACGAAGATCAGCAGACCCTGTTAACGTTCAGCTTGCTAGCTAGAGCTAGCGTTAGCATGGGGGACAGAACCCAGCTGTAAAACAGTCATTACTCACATTGTAAAACAGTTATAACGCTGACAACAGTCCCTTAAGCGCTGACTTCAGTACCCATGGCGTTGGATTTAAATAAAACAAGTCAAGCTAATTTTGTTTTCGTTTTTTTTGTAGGTTTATGACCCTGTGCAGCTATGGGTGACATGAAAACCCCAGATTTTGATGATCTTCTCGCCGCCTTTGACATCCCAGATGCCACAGGGTTGGATGCTAAAGAGCCCATCCATGGGAGTCACGAGGAGACAGAGAGTCAGCTGAAACCCACGGGGATATGTCTGGATGATGGCTTGTTGAGTAACCAAGGTGTCACACCGGCAGATATTCCTGTTGTAAGTGTTATTGTGAAAAACACAAGTCGACAGGAGTCAATAGAAGGGTTTGGATCAGCGGTGCAAAATGGATTCAGGGGACAAGAGACCTCCATTGATCCGGTCGAGACAACTAACACTGTCTTTTCCAAATCATTTGTCTCCGCTTTGAACGGGGAGAGTTCCAGAGAGCTTCTTGGAAAGGCACCTATTCAGCAAAAACCTGATGGAACGCCAATATTCACCCAGTCACTGTCTCATTTTAGTCCCATCTCTAGTCCTGAGTCTGAAGAAACTCAGTGTAGTACAGATGAAATGCATCCAATTGAGAGACCCTGTTTCCCAGAAGCATCCGTTTTGGTGGAACCTTCAATCCCTGACAGTCCCAAAAAACTGGACCTCAGCGTGTTTGATGACTGCCCGAAGGACTCTGATATTCCCAAGAACTCTCAGAAGAGCAGAACTGAAAGTAGTAGAAGCGAAGAGCCCTCTGACATCTGCGTCAGCAAGGAAACGAATAAAACACGGAGAATACACAGTGCACTTCCCCCACCGCCCGCGAACCAGGACTTCACTGACACCAACTGCAATTCAGGAGCCTCAATGGATGTTCCCACTCTCTATCCACATGTAAAATCTCAGACAGCTAAATTATCTTCTTGCTTAGAGGCTTTGGTGGCTCTGAATGCTAGAAAAGATCCCAGAGAGTCATCAGCAGTTCATAATGACTGCATGAAAGCAAGCCCCAACGTGCCTATATCCCCACGAAGCCCCAGAAGTCCACTTGAGGCTGTGAAACGGTTAATGAAGCCCTCTGATAGCCCTGTAAGCATCTGCAGTGATAGCAGTGGCAAAGCATCCCCTGCTGTGGCATCCGGGTCACCCCCTGCCATACCCAGGGTCAGAATCAAGACCATCAAAACCACGTCCGGGCAGATCAAGCGCACAGTCACCAGCGTGCTGCCAGATTCGGAAACGGATGAAATTCATTCTGCATATGAATCCTCTCCGTCCCAGAGTATGATTAGTGAAGATTCTTACTGTAATATGTCTCCTCATCAGTCTCAAAGTGCAGCTGTTGATGGCATTGTTGGAATGCAAACAAAAGGTACCCCAGCTAGTACATCGTCGCCGAAAGTCTCACACAACAAATCAGATGCTAACTCCAGGAGGTCAGGCATAACGCAGCCCGCAGCAGTATTCCATAATACTACCGGCCCCGTGAAACGATCTGGTGCACATCAGGGGCAGAAACCAAAGAAGGGATCCGCCACAGCAGGCCATTCAGCTAGCACAAACCTCCTTCCCAAAGCAATGCACTTGGCTAGTCTGAACCTGGTCCCTCACAGTGTTGCAGCTTCAGTAGCTGCGCGCTCCACCTCTCAACAGCAAAGCCAACACACACTCTCCTCTACAGTGTGCAGCACTGTCCCACTGGTGCATCAGGTCAAAACAGCTAAACCACATCCTCGCACATGCACTCCCAACACAGCAGCAGGAACCCTAAACAGACTGTTAAACAATGCCAACCCTGTGCCTACATATGTGCCCAACCTGAACCCCCCTCCAGAGAGCAATATCAGCCTTCCACCGCGCGGATACTGCTGCCTGGAGTGTGGGGACTCCTTCGGGTTGGAGAAGAGTCTGGCATATCATTACAGCAGGAGGAGCGTTCACATCGAAGTCGGATGCACGCACTGTGCAAAGACGATCGTGTTCTTCAACAAGTGCTCCTTGTTGGCACATGCACGAGAGCACAAGAACAATGGCATGGTGATGCAGTGCACACAGCTCCATATGAAACCCATAGCAGAGGAACAAATGTTTGCACCGCCTTGTACTGACCCCGGGACTGTGGACCCTGTGAACTACACCTCACCGTCATCCTCGTCCAAAAACCAACCTGTCCTGCCGCTATATCCAGACAACGTCATTCGCCATCGACTCCGTTGCCTCGAGTGTAACAAGCAGTTACCTGACTATAAAGCACTTGCAGGTCATTACCAGAGACTGGCAGAGGATGTGGAAGGACTTGTGAGTATATGTTTTATTGAAATATTCAAGGATAAGACTGGAGATTGTGGTTTTTTTTTTATAACTTCCAATGAAAAGACTAAAAGCTCCAATCTGTAATTCACAACCCCAAGCCCATTTGTTCCTATTGAGGATACAAATCAGAAAAAAATGGTCAAAAATATAGAGATTCAGTGATTTCGTAAACATCTGGGCACTGCGGGAGTATATTGTGTGCATTTTGTCGGACTATTTGTAGCCGAAGATTGATACACTTTTAGTCCTCTTGTGAATATTTATGGCAGAATAGATGTGTGATTGATTCAAAGCTAAATTTCCCACATTTATAGAATGAAGCAACGTGACGCAAAATGCAACATTGTGGCCAATATGTGTTTTTAGTACCTTTTCATTATGACTGTACTGTTTTTTTGGGCTTCGAAGCTTCAGTGAAAGTCTCCCGGGAATATTCAAAGTTTATATTCATATTTATCTTTAAATGTTGCTATTATTGTAATAATGAGAGGCGAGGACAGGAGGGGAGACTAGCCATTGTTCTGCCTCCAAGGTCGCAACATGAGCTTGTTGTCGGGCGAGTGTTAAACAGTTACAAGCATGGGGGCTGGAGCACACAGGATGGGAACATAAACTGTTTGTTGAGACTCTTGACCTGACGCAACATTCTGGCTGCTCTGAGTATGATACTTGTTTGTAGGATCAGTTCATTGTTGGTTTTAGTGTTTTCATGGTATTTGTTGACAGTAATCAAAATATAGAATATCTCCCGACTTATTCTCTAAAGGCACCCGGAGCAGTGTTTTTTTTTATATTTCCCTTGTTTCCCATTTAGCCTTTTTGACTTTACTTGCTTTTTCTTTCACAAAACAGATGTGTAAGGTGTGCTCAATGTTGTTACCCAACAAGTGCAGCCTCAAAGCTCACGATCGCATCCACGCACACAAGTCCCCTTACTGCTGTCCCGAGTGTGGCGCCCTGAGTCGTTCTGCAGACATACAGAAGCACGTCAAGGAGAACTGTCTGCATTATGCCCGCAAGGCTTGGTACAAGTAAGTAGTTCAAGCAAGAAAGGAAGGCCTTATTAAAAACATAATTACAGTGCAAACATAAAAGTGGCAATATGTTTTTTTTTTTTGTTTTTTTTTTCTGCAGATGTCTTCACTGTGATATGGTTTTCAAGACTCTTCCAGGCCAAAAGACTCACATCGAGGAGAAACACTGTGAAGTCCTTTACAAGTGCTCCGTCTGTCCAGTTGCCTTCAAGACCACTGACAGCTGTGAAGTGCATTTAAGAAATAAACACAGTGCCAGCAAAATATCCCCTCAGTAAGTCAAAGTCTCATGACCTGGCTGTTATACGAGCTGTACGTTCTTTCTGTAGTTGTCACTTTTTACAGGCCATTTTAAGGGTTTTGCTCTTTTCCTTCGCAGGTTAATCTTTAAGTGTTCGTGTGAGACGTTGTTCAAGAAAAAGCAGTTACTGTTGGAACATTTCCACCAGAATGCGGACAAACGCGTTACGTGTGTGTTCAAGTGTCCAGAATGCAACTCGGTCTTTCCACAAAAGCAGCTGTTGATGCAGCACTTCAAGGTTGGCAATATTTTTTATAAAGAAATATTGTGTATGTTTACCCATTACATACACAAAAAGCCACTCATTTCCATTATCCACATCCAAATCCACGTGTTTTCTGTTTTGCAGGACGTTCATGTAGGTAGCATGACAGCAGAGACGGAGAAGAGAAGTAAACAAACGGACAACACCGACCGGCACCAGGATGCTCATTCTGTCCAACAACAGAAGAGTCGCAGCCCAATTAAACACACCGAAAATCCCAGAAAAAAGGCAGAGCAGGACAGCAGGCCTCGTGTGAAGCCCACCGGCTGGACGTGCGGAGAGTGTCTCAAGTGGTTCCCTGAACGAGAGTCCTATGTTTCACATGTGAAGACCAACCACGGAAAGGTGAGAGACCATGAATTCCCAAAGAAGGAAATGTGAGTGTGTTCCATCGAAACAGTAATGTAGCTGCGCACTTAAATCATTTTTTTCTTGGCTCACATATACTTCTGTGTATGAAATGGGTTGTCTCCCTCTGCTGCAACTTCAGTCATCTCAAAATACAAGCTCACACTCGTACTTCAGATTCCACGATTGATATCTGAAACTGCAGTATTTTATTGTGTTCATTTCTGCTCATTTATATATTTATTTCAATTTAAATACAATACAGATATTAATATTGCTGATTGCCTCTTGATAAATTGTCAGATAACTTGTTACATAAGGCCCCCAGATTGAACCAACAGTATATATTGCTATTTGTGTCCTACTAATTTAGCATCAGCCTGTGTAGACGCCCCATACTGATTGGAATATAAGCTATCTATTTTGTCAGATGGGTTGACAAACTACTGATAATGTGCAGAATCATTTCCTGTGTAGACACACTTAATGTGCTGTGAAACTCTTCTTCTGACTACTGATCAAGGCTTTCAAGTTTCACAATGAGCTTTGATTCTCAGTATGAGCATATTTATCGGCGGTGGGGTAAAATAATTGAACCAATAGATTCAAAATAAAACCCACATTTTCTACCTACACACTTCATGTCATGTAGTCTACGTGTAAAGTATGCAAACGTTAGATAGAACATTATTTTTAGTGACATTACTGATTAGTCGACCTGTTCTAAGGTACTGTTGTTCTTCTGCTGAAATGAGGAAATGGTGCTGAACACAGTGAGTCCTGAGGTCAGACTCATCACACTTTTTCTTTTTTTTTCAACAGTCAGTGAAGAAGTATCCATGTCGACATTGTGAGCAGTCTTTCAATTCTGCAACCAGTCTGAGAAGACATATCCGAAGTGACCATGATGGAAAAAAGAAAATTTATACTTGTTGGTAAGAAAAATGGACAATTGACTGTCAAGTTTTCTTTAGTTTTTTTTTTTAATCAAATTACCTGAAAATTCACCAGGTAATCCTTAAAAAATCCACTTCTGTTCCCTTTCTGCACTTCAGGTATTGCACGGATACCAAGACAACGTTCACAACGAGTGTCACGTTGAAGAACCACATCAGTCTAATGCATGGAATCAAAAATCCCGATCTTGGCCAAATGCCAAAAACAGCTGTCCAAGAATCAAAAAAGGCTTTGGACAAGGTAGTTTTTTTCCCCCCGACACAAACAACAAAATAATAACTGCAGGCAAAATTCTACATGTGAGTCTTACAACCATCGATTTAAAATGTGTGACTGTGATTTGCAGGGGCTTGTATCAGAAAGACCTGCCGTGAACGCACACAAGGAAGAACGTGACCGCACTCCGGGCATCGGTGCTCCGTCAGCAAAGCGTCTGAAAAGCCAGTTCCGATGTTCAAAGTGTGGTTTCATCACGGACGACAGGACACACTTCCAGCAGCATATACCACAGCATAAAACCGATGAAAACACTCCTCAGTGCCTTCACTGTGGCCTGT
Source organism: Spondyliosoma cantharus (assembly GCA_900302685.1). NCBI lineage: Eukaryota > Metazoa > Chordata > Actinopteri > Spariformes > Sparidae > Spondyliosoma > Spondyliosoma cantharus. The sequence continues at coordinate 8,557 of OMLP01045091.1, read as the reverse complement.
GTTTCACATCACTACTGTCTCTCAACAGACATCTTTTCATTGTACACAAAGTCAAAGAAGAGGAGAAAGTGAAGGAGGTGGTGGCAGAGGTTCGGGAGATGGAGCAGGATGATCAGCGAGATGGATCAGCGGATACAGACGAGGGGAACGACGTGTTATCGGAGCTAAATGAACCTGAGCCCTCGCAGGCAGGAGAGCCAGAAAGTGTGCACTGTGTCACGACTGTGGACTGTAATTTAAAACTGAGCACTCACTCTCACACACAAGCGGTCTCCCTCCGGTAGCGAGAGTGACCTCAACACCTCTTTAAAGCTGCTTTAATATCCTCAGTTTTTATTTGAAAGTAACATGGGATGCTTGATGATCTGCATGGAGGTGGTACAAAGTGTTGGGGCCTTTTTAATTTTGAAATTTCTCTCAAGTTATTCAGAGGATGTGCAGTATATTTGTGCAGATGCTTAACATTTAGTAAAGAGCAGTATTTTCATAAGTGAGAGGACGAATTAATATTCATTTTTCAGTCGTTTTTTTATTTAACTTTGCATGTCGATAATATATTAATCTTGCCTTTCAGACATTACTGCACACGTATAACAGATATTTTTCTGTCTGTCTTTTTTATTTTCCCAACTGTTTCATCCGCCCTGACAAGAGACTCAGGAATGTCTGTTAGCTTTTATGTTTGATTGATGTAACAGTGAAGGGGTGGATTTTCACCTTTGTAATCAACAGTAATTTTAATTGCTTTAAATGTTGTCTGAAGTATTTAATGCTACACACTATCACCTGAATGGGATTCAGCTTTTATGACGTGACTGTGTTAGTACAAGGCGAGAATTGTAGTCACCGTTTATTACACATTTTAGTATAGTTCAGCATTCATTTAAAAAAAAGCCGTATTTCTGCGTTCTTGGTAAACAGTTCTTCGAAAAGCTATCCTGTGAGATCAGATGCAGATGAGTAAAGCCTACTGAAGTAAGGCTACATAATAAGAACAAGACTTTCTTTTGACTATTTAAGCATTCTGAAATGCTTTTTGTTTTATGTTTATTGAATGTGTTTGATTTGTGAGTGCATGTGTTATCTCAGATCTGGCCTTTTATTTCATTTTTTTTTTTTTTTTAGGATTTTCTTTTCTCTCTCTTTTTTTTTTTTTGAATGATTGTTTGTGGGAAACATGGGGAGGTATTGCATGTGTGATGCAGCAGTATTGAAAATACCTCAAATTGCCAGAAGTGTATTTTTCCGGCAAGTGGGCAGTCGATGTTATGTCAAATATCAGGGTACATTGTTTTGGATGATCCAGAGCAGGCATGAAAGTGAAGTTTGGTGGCATATCGGAGATAATGTTTTATAAATCAGGACCTGTTAACGTCAAGGCACTCATGATGATAATACTAGTAGGATCAGGGGAGTTTGTTCAGTCCGTGACGGATAAACTGCTTAGATCAGCCCTTGTGATGGTTGGTACCTTTCGTTTACGGGTCTAGATCTGTAAAGCAGCACTTCTTGTTTTGTATTCAATACATGACAGTTCCTACCTCCATGGTTAATGGCAGTGATTGTTAAATGACGAAAGTATTGGAGGAGTTGCAGGTAATCTCAGTGCAATGTAAAAACAAATAATTAATGTGTATTATCCCACATTATTGAATTTTATAAATTATTTTGGGAATGAACCTAAGGCTATGTGGTCATATTGACTTGACTTGGCAAGTGAACTTTTTCTATTTAAGTGCTATATGAGCTCTTTTTTTCTCTTCTCTTTAAGTCCTTACATTACTACACTGCAGCTGTTAAAGCTGCAGAGCCTGAAAAGAATGACTTGATCGTGACTTGTTCTTTTGTAACGCTCGTTGAAAGATATTTGTACTTTTGATACTGTGTACAGCGAGGACTTGTATTGGGAAGTAACCCGTGTACATACAGTAGCCAATGAACCCTGGATTCACAGCATTTCTTAAGCCATTACATCTATTCAGCATGCAGTGGCCCCTGTGCCTTGCTGTATTGTTTACGTTCAGTACTTACAAATAAATTGGTGCATTTAATTATATATCTGGTTTGTTTTTTCTCCTGTGTGACTGGTGTTTAAAGGTATTTGGAGGTGATAATTAGAGGTTTGGCATTGATGTCACGTACTTTGCAACTGTCAGAACAAGTCAGAAGGGCACATGACTCTCCAATGTGCATCCCTCATCCAATAAGAAACCAGCCACAGACGGATGACTTCATCACATTAGAATATTAAGCCCATCCTGTCTCTGTATAACTGCCCATCCCCAAAGTAACAGAAGAGCAGAGATTTTAATTAACCGGCACCAAATTGCGGTGGACACGTTTGAGGAATGAGAGGCACTTTGACAAAGATCTGCAGAGCAGGACTCCTGTCTTCTTTCATCTTTATCTCATACATTGCTGTGACATCTTCGATGACGCTTGATTTGACTGAGCTGAGAAATAAAATTTCAAAAATCAAGGTGAATCCGAGGGGTAATCTGTGGGCAACAGGTAGGAGGAATAACACTTTATCTGGCAAATCATGTCGTGTTTTGTGCTCTTTTTTTTCTTCAAAAATGTAATTGATTTATTATCATTATGTGTTAAGGGCATTTCATGGGCAAGAAAAGTGTTGTGGATAGTTCCTTAATGGAGTCTGCCTTTGAAGATGCGAATGTTCCCTCAGAAGTCCGAGCTGTCAGTCCTCTGGACCAAATGGAAGACCTACTGGCGCTGCTCACCGAGATATTGAAAACTGCCCAACGGAAAAAGGCATTGAACATGTTAGTTTATCATTATCATTATTATTATTATTATGATTATTATTATTACTGTTACTATTTTTATATTTGTTGTTGTTTTTAGCTAATCAACTGTGCAACTAACTTTTTCTTCCATTCATTTAGGGGAGGTGGAGATCCTGCTTGAGGAACAATTGAGCCACAAGTTGTTTCAGCTTTACAAGTAACAACATGAAATCCTCCTGACGAAGAGAAGAATATGTATATGTTTTTTAAATGTGATATGTTATGATGACTATGACAACATGATGCCAGTCTCCACTGCTTTGTTCTTGGGGCCAGTTATTTTCAACCTAATATGTATTTCTCCCTGTCAATAAACCCATAGTGAAAGCCAGATCCAGTTGTCAGCCATTTTTTATTGTATTTTTTTAATCAAAGAGAGAGAATGATGTAATTGATTTGTGTGTTTAATGTCTGTCAAAGTAACACAAAGTCAAATGATTTGTTTTATTTGATGATAAATAATCCCACATAAAAGACTAGCCACACCTGTAAACTCAGTTTAATCCCACTGATGTTATAGCGCCTCCTGTTGCTCGTTTTGAGAAGTGCCTGCAGTGAATCATATCCGGGTGAAACAGTCGACATGCTGCTCATCACATTCATTGCTACTTTATTTTGACAACACTCAGTAGTTATGCCTCTGGTAGTGATGTGCGGTTATCCCTGTAGTGGTAAAACAAGAAGGGCAGAAGAACTAAAGGTGTATTTTGAACAAAACTGTGACCGGAAGGTTCATGTTGTGGGAGACGGAGGCCTGGACGTGGACAAAAACACTGTTTACGGAGGCAAGTTAAGCTAGCTAGCTGTGTCTCCGTTCAGTTTTATTATTATGTTTTTGTAGCTCATAAGTTTTTGTCGACACTCAAAAGTCATGTTAGGAAATCCGCTTACATGTTTTCTATCCACCAAACCCGACATGTTGTTGTATTTTTTTTTAATATTTCACGCTGCTAGATGAGCAACCTCCCGTTGAACTGAGGCTAACTTAGCAGGGAAGGTGGTGAATTACAGGGGAGTCGCTTAAAAATCTAAATACATAACTTGTTCTTGAAATAGAGTTCGTGTGGCTTTTTAAGGTGTTTAAATACTGCTGATGTTGAAAACTAGGAATAGCTTTTCATTCGTCTACCACGGAGTACGTGTATCGAAGTTTGGGCAGCCTTAAATTAATGATTTTTTGAATGGAGTTTGGTGTGAGAGTGTCATCCCTGTCCTGCGGTGTGATAAGTGTTCTTCCTATCAAATTGTGTCGCATAACAGGGTTAAAATTGACATTCTCTATAGAAAAGACACTACAGTTGTCTCTTGTTGTACATGCTGGTGATGCTGCTGTACGTCCAGTAGGTATTAGGGTCATATATTTGGTTCGCAACACCATTTTCTCACCACTATTTCAAGAAATTCCTGATATCAGCAGTTCATTTTTCAGCAGTTTGACTTCCAACGAGTCAGGCAATCAGATAATGGGTGGAATATAAATATTTGGCATCAATTTAGATAATTTCGTAAAGACAAAAACATCGATTTGCTGCTCAAATGTGAAAATTGGCTGCTTTCTTTCGTAATTCAATATATTATGTGATATTCAATATCAGACAGTCAAGCAAACGAGCACAATATTAAGTTTGGTGGTGGAATTTTTAATGGGCAGTTTTCACTAAGAAATGGTATACAACATCAAACAGTTAATCTAGAAAAGAAGTGGCAGATTAATTCATTACATCTTCATAATTTGTTAATTATGCTTCTGCTGCCTGATAACACAGTCACAACAAAGACTTGTTTCCTATGGAGTTACCTCATTTAACCTTGTTGGATATGTTGCAGATTCCCAAAAGGAAAAAAATGTCAGAGCATCTCTGAAAGCTGCAGTAGAGAGGTGTGTTTTTCAAATCTGTTTTTGGATAAGACTCATCAGTGATGTTCTACCGACACAGTCCTTTTAACCGTAACCTGTCTTTTTTTGTTTTTAGGAAAGTCGGCAAGGATGACATTGTAATTTTGGATTCATTAAATTACATTAAAGGTAAATATTAGTAGCAATAGGATTCTGTGCAGACAGTACGATTTGTTTTATGCTTTTACCTTTAAAGTTGAAATAATGTCTTACAGGCTATCGCTATGAGCTGTTCTGTCTCATCAAACATGCACAGACACCACACTGTCTGGTAAGTATACAAGAGTAATAAGTAATGGACTTAGAATATTACCCAAACATTAAAATCTTATGCTGTCTTTTGATGAAGGTGTACTGTTTGACATCAGATGAAGTGAGTTCAACATGGAATGCCAACAGAGATGCTGCTGAGCAGTACTCCCAGGACATGTGAGTGACAGGCCTTTGCACAAACAGTAGAGGTGCATGTCAATCTCTGGTGGGACTTCTTAACCTTAGAATAGGTTTTTCAAAAATACCTTTACACCCATCACAGTCAAAAATGAACACTATCCAATTCTGTTTTTGTAATTTGCCTGATGGACCGTCCTCTGGTTTGTCTTTTGTAGCTTTGATGCATTAGTGCTGAGGTTTGAAGCTCCAGACTCCAGAAACCGATGGGACAGTCCTCTCTTCACCATCCTGCAAGAGGACTCGCTTCCTTATGAAGCCATTTCTGATGCACTTTTCAAAAGAAAAGCACCCCCACCTAACCAGTCTACACAGAGTGTAAGGAACACACACAAACTTGCTTTTTTAAAGAGGATGTCATATCCACTAGTTGGAGATGTATGCATTTTTCACTATTTGATGGTAATGTAGATATTCTTTTTCTCTGCAGCAACCACTGTCATCTGCAAACTTCTTGTATGAGTTGGACAAGACCACACAAGATATGTTAATGGTATGTCTTCATACATTGTTTTTTCTTTTTTTTTTTGCTGAAATTAGTGTTTATTTCATTCATGTCATATATTTAAATCACCTACGTGAAATAATGGACTGCAGTCATATAGTGAAAAATGTTCGGCTTAAACTTTAATCTACAACATGTCACTCCACTCCATTTATAGCCTATAAGCAGGTACTACCAGTTTTAAGCTATTAAAAAAAACATCAAAAATGTAATTATGACTGAGAAGCTTTGAATCCTGTTGACTATCTCAAGCATCAGTGGGTTCGATCTAAGAATAGACTGACGAGTTTCAGAAGATAAGCCTTTTTTCTGTCCATTTCCACACTAATTCAGAGAAATTAATGCAAGAAATTGCCAAGAAACTGAAGATCTCATAGAACAGTGTGTACTTGTCCCTTCAAAGAACGGCACAGACTGGCTATTTTCAGAATAGAAAGAGAAGTGGGAGGCCCAGGTGCGCAATGGAGCAAGAGGACATCAGAGTCTCTAGTCTTAGAAAGAGACGCCTCACAGGTCCTCAGCTGGCAGATTAATTTAGTGGTATCCACAAAACACCAGTCTCAATGTTAATGTTAGAGTTTTGCAAAGAAAAAGCCATATCTGAGACTTGTCAAAAAAAAAGATCAAGATGAGACAGAGGAAGACTGAGGAAGTGTAGACACATGAAATGATGCTTGACGTCATCATTTCAGCACGGTGGAGGAAATGTGGAGGTGATTTGGTGCTGGTAAAGAGGTTTGTTCAGGGTTAGTGACCTTGAATAAGGACAACTATCACTCACGCCAGCACTGACTTCAGAATCTCTGAATGTGTTGGCATGTACCAGTGTGTTGTAATTGTGATCATATGAACATTTTCCAGTGCTTTATATCTCAGCCAAGTGAAGAATTGTTTTGATTTGTGCAATACTTGGTAGGACGTTTATAGCTTTTCTAACTCTAAATGGTTGACGTAGAGACTATTTTGTCATCCCTTTTGCTCCTGTAATTATTTAGCTACCTATTGATGTGTCTGTGTGATGTGTTTTGTCTGCTAATTACCATTAGCCAATAAGAAATCCGCTGCTCTGTTCCCTTGATGAGCTATTGATGACACTGTTATTGGCCTGAAACAGTATGTTCTTTGTGGCATTTTATTCTTGCATTTGTCATTTTTTGTGTGTCATGTGTTTGTTTTTTGCAGGCAATTTTTAACGCACAGAAGACGAGCGTACCAGGGGATCTCATTTCAGTTCCAGGAGCAACAGAAAAGATATCCTTTTCACATGTCCACCTTTTTTTTTTAACCTAAAACCTGAGTTCAAAGAATTTCACAAACTATCTGGGTAATTTTGTTTTCATGCCCTGGTAGCAGTGATCTTTCACAGCTTATGCCAGTCTGAATTCTGTGTTGCCTCTTTTAATTTCTGCAGCCTCATTTTAATCATCTGCCTCCTAAGGAAAGTCATCGGCAGGAGGCAAAGTACTCCATATCAAATGACTTGTTTGAAGGGGAAGGTGGATGAATGCATGTCCATCAAGAAACTTAAATGAAAGGCACAGCAGCTGACCACCGTTAAAGGTCTCGCCTGTAATAACATAGTGGGGGATTCACATGGAGGAGAGAAACCAAATTACACAGATAAGTGGATTTTTATTGGCAGTTGCACCATTTCAGACGTCCTCAGAAGCAAACACTTTGATTTTCTGCTTTGAACATGTTGGTCCACGCAGAAACCAGTTAGCCTTTAATGACAGGTGCATAATTTGAATTTGCGGTTTGCGTCAGTAATGTTCAGTACTTTGTGTTGTTTCACCGGTGGTTCCCCTTAAAGGTTAAGATGTGATGCTGTGACCTTCAGATACTTGTAGTCAGTAAGTTACCACTCGCTCAGTGTCTAACTTTAGTGTAGGACATGTAACGTAAATGGAACATAACTTGCACTGAAATGACCTTAACCTGACGTTAACATTGAGCTCACCAGGAGCATCAACATGGCAGAGCTGAGGAAGTTACGGCGCCAGTTCATCAGCTACACCAAGATGCACCCGACAGAGAACACCGGGCTGATTTCCAATATGTTTGTGCAGTATTTAAACAAGAGTCTTCACTGACATTTTATAGCGTTGGTTTTGTTTTTTATTTTCTGACAAATAAATATATTTAAATATTTGTTGTATGTTTGAGTGTTTTTGACCATTTTTATATGATAAAATTCAGTTGCAGACGTTCGCAACAGAATAACAAGTGCAAAATATATACAACGCTTGTGTATTATATACATATCAATTTCTTGAAACAGTAAGCAAAAAAGCTGTGAAGACAATCTCTCGTGTATTTGACAAAAATCATCTCATCTGAAGGTCCACTTGCATTGCTTGCGGCCACAATCAAGGTTGAAACGTCAAACCCAACATAATAAGATGTGTTTTCTACTTATTGTCAATCCTGGTCTCTACAAGCATTCAGAGTATATGGCTAAATGTAATATTTTTTGCTGTGTCATTATTTATAATAGATTCCGCCTTCAAGTCAGCCATGAACAACTTGTCCAGTCAAAGCTCAGCATTTTCTCAAGTACGGGCTGACAATAATTCCCCTTGACCTCTTGGTGACAGGCCAGACTAACACTACTTAGTCTTTCTTGCTCAAAAGCTGCTTATTCTTTTGTGGAATTTGTAGGCAAAATATTGCTGAGTAATGACCCTTCAAGACTGTGTCTTATGTAAGATGGTTTTGGCAAAAGCCAAAGACAGGAAGTTGTTATGAGGAATTAGTACTTGTAATTACTTCACTGGAATGACTTGGAGAACAATGTAGTGAATCCATTTTATTCCATATAAATCAAACAGAAACAGAAGTGGAAGAATATTTGTAAACATAATGGTTTTATCGAATGGAAATCCATAAAAATATAGT